>MDKH01081176.1:0-18267 GCA_005239495.1 Nicotiana undulata
TTCTGTTAATATTTACTATTAACAAATAAATTTGGTCCAAAAAATAATCTCTCGATCATTTGAACCGAATCCGAATCCGAAGCCGAGGCCGAGGCCGAGCCGAGCGAGCGACGACGACGCGAGGCTTGCTTTCTTCTCAACTCTTTATTAGCTAGAAGAAGAGCAATTGCTTATATACCCATCAAAAGTCTTTTCTTCTTCCTATGTGGGATAATTAAGGAGGGAAATCCGAGGCCGAGGCCGAGGCCGAGGCCGAGGCCGAGGCCGAGCCGAGCGAGCGACGACGACGACGGCGCGAGGCTTGCTTTCTTCTCAACTCTTTATTAGCTAGAAGAAGAGCAATTTCTTATATACCCATCAAAAGTCTTTTCCTCTTCCTATGTGGGACAATTAAGGAGGGAAACTCAAATATTACTCAAATATTTTATTTTCCCCTCCATTTCCCATTCACCCATTTTAAGCATTAATATATCATTAAATACTTAAAATCCCAACAAATAATTCATGAACCCAACAAATGACACCTTCTCTCTCTTTGTAAGCTTGTGAATGACATAACCTCAATAAGAGTATATGCAGCGTGGATAAGGCTCACTTGGGTTGGGTCATCAACTTTAGTGCCCTTGTCATGACATGAAATGACATGTGATGTGAGGTGAAATGTGTTATCTTGGTTGGATTGTTTTGATTTGGTCTTCACACTTCCAAGAGCAAAAATACAAAATGAAATTTTGTTTTGATCAACCATAGACTAATTCGTTTTAAACTCTATTATTTTTATACAGACAATTTCACTTTTAGTTGTTCGGCTGAAACTTTTGACAAACTCTAGCTCAAAAAATCTATTATGCAATATAAAGCCAAAAACTAATTATAATAGTTAGTCAAAAACTTAAAGGTCGACATACCCTTTCCCTTTTACAATTTTTTTGCAAGCGACTGAGTACACTACTAAAATTTCGACGGAAGAATCTGTTGAAAAGAAAAGAAAAAAATTGACAACAAGCATTATATATCAGAGTTCAGCTCTTTTCATGAAGAAAAAGATCGCCGCTAGAAAATTTTGACCACTTTTTCATTTACTTTTGGTTGATGAACTGGTTGGAGACTTGAATTTGGCTTTTTGACAAAATGTTATCAGGAAATTTTTTCTGATATTTTCGATAAAAATTCTTTCATTCATATGAATTGTTGCAGAATTATCACCGATTTCTTCGATTTCTTAAGTAATAATGGCATATAGGAGTAGGGGTGGGCATTCGATATTTCGGTTCGGTATTTAAGAATTTCGGTTCGGTATTTCGGTTCGGTATTTAAGAATTTCGGTTCGGTATTCGGTTTATCAATTGTATATACCAAATACCGTACCAAATTATTTCGGTACAGTTCGGTATTTATTATTTTGGTTCGGTACGGTTTCGGTAAAGTATTCGGTTTATGAATTATTCAATTGTGTTATGTGTATACCAAACGAAAATTAAAATGCTGGCAAATCAAACGTAGTGCCACACTGCCGTGAGGGAAAACTTTCTCATATGTTGCTGAACCAGAAGTACATTAACTTTACATATCAAAAAACATAAAACATATAAATATACTTGTAAATAAATTTGAAGTAGAAGGACATATGGAAATGTACAAATTGATATACCAACATATTACAACGCATAATTGAGATTTTTACTAGCATGTATTCTTCTAGTTAGTGATATTTTTAAGTTATTGCTCAATCCTTTGAATTAACCGGAGAGATAGAGACACAAGTAGCTGATTTACAAATTCAATATGGAAACAATTCGATCTGTTCCATTTCATATATGTTTATATAAAACCACTAAGTCCATACTAGACTTTCAACTTCCAGTTTATGCCATTATATACACAAAGAAAGAAAAGGGGATAATTGGAATTAGAATAAGAATATTATGTTTCAAGAATTGAGATGACAAAGAGAACAACATAAATGGATTTGTGTATTTATATACGAAGAATTGGTTTCATCTATTTTTGTCACATGCCATACATTTGATTGCCTGGTTCTAACCCAATGTGAAATAGCATAACAATGAAGCGACTTTATGGTATATAGGATAAACAAAGGTATCCCTTTAATTTAATTACGTTGATGGTAATTCGGATTATTTCGTTTTGATTGGGATTTGCAGTGGATATGAGGGGACAAAATGGATTTAAAAATTCTCTGTAGAGTGTAGAAAGCACAAGCTTGTCGAGATGGTGTTTACTTACTTATTTGTGTTCTCTGGTGGTTTGGCTCCATCAGCGAAAGGATTGCGGCGTGGGTGAAGAAGAAGAACTGAAGATGAGAGAGTCGTTGGTTCAACCTAATTTGCTAATTGCTAAAAATTAAAATGGCATAACCTAATAGCCTAAGACTAAGAGTACTGGGCTTGGGCGGCGACGGGAATAGGAATTAAATTGGGCTGGCCAGCTGGGCACTGGGTTGATAGATATAAGTATGGTTCAAAAAAAATGTCCTTAAGATGTTGGTATATTTGGTATATTTGGTATATGCGGTATATTCGGTATACCGAAGTTTTAAAATTGTAATACCGAAAACCAAACCGAAATACCGAAAATTTAATAACGAATTAGACCGAAAAAACCGAAATCGAAATACCGAATTAGTTCGGTTCGGTTCAGTTCGGTTCGAAATTCAGTTTTTCGGATTTTATGCCCACCCCTATATAGGAGGACCAGAAACTATAGCGACACTGGCATTCAGTGCCTTCTCATTGCATATGCGGTACTATCCAAACAATTATCATAACCCATCATAATTATTAAATGTCTTTACTTTCTTAATTTGATAATTTCTATAGTGAGATTGATATTACATGCACTCAATAAATTTTAGTTTTATTCAAGATATGATTATAAAGAAAAAAACTTCGCTATATATGGTGGGTCGTTTTACTGTACAATACTCCATTGATAACGAAAATATTTTAGTTGCCAAAAAGAATAATCAATTTTCACTTTTTGCTTGTTTTGCATCTTTCCTTTTAAAAATTGTGGAGTATACTTTTTTTTTTTTGAGAAATTGGAAATTTTATTTATATAATACTACGTAAGTTCAAACATAGGATCCTCGGAGTATACTCCATTTGTTGCAATTCCAAGACTAGCAGACAATAAATAATTAAAAATTAAAGTAAGATGCATCACATCAATTATGTAATGTCTGGTTTTACAAACATGTAGTTATTCAATATACAAAAAAGACTGTCACTATATAGAAAAATATACAAATAGACTCTACACAAAATATATATATAAAATAGACTGTTACTGTACAATTTATATACTAAATAGACAGTCATTATACCAAAAATATACAAAATAGATGTCACTACACAAAATATATACTAAATATACAAAATTGATGTCACTATACAAAAAATATACAAAATAGACTGTCGTTGTACAATTTATATACATTAGACTTTCAATATACAAAGAATATATTAAAAGACTATCACTATACAAAATAGATTATCATTATACAAAACAAAATATACAAAATAGACTGTCAATATACAAAATAGACATTTCAGGCTATTAGATGTAATATGTTTGGGCCAAAGGGCCATTTCGTGGTAAGAATTGCACGGGGCGATTTGGTCGCCCCCATTTAACCTATACCCACTTTTTTTAATGTTTTAACTTGTACCCACATTTTAAAGAACTCCGGGTCTCTTTCTCCTCCTCCTTCGTTTTCTGAATGCTGAAGATAGAGAGAACAACTTATATTTGCTATTTTAGCTCTTTACCGCTAGGAATTAGCTTCTGGACTGTCCAGTTCGGAAATTTTAATTTTAATTGGTACTGAAACATGAAAGCACGACTTGATTCCCTGTGCATTAGGTGAAGATGTTACTTTTACTAACAGTCTTGTTTTATAGGAGTATCGTTTTTCAAATTTCCTGATAATTCCATTATTCTAAGGTTAAAATCTAAAATAAATAGTAGTTAGCAACTGGATCTTAATGACAACTTGTCATTGTTGTTTTAGAACTTCAGCTCTAAGAATGCTGAAGTTCAGCAAATATAAACAACAACTTCAGCTCCTAGAATGCTGAAGTTCAGCAAATACAAAACAAACTTCAGCCCTGAAGTTCATCACAAACATAACAAAGTTTCAGCTAAAACATGCTGAAGTTCAGCAAATACAGAACAAAGCTTCAGCTAAAACATATTGAAGTTCAGCAAATACAGAACAAAACTTCAGCTACTAGAATGCTTAAGTTCAGCAATTACAAACAAAAACTTCAGCCAACATATGATGTTGTTTTATTGAACTGAAGTTTGCCATTTGCACTATGAACTGAAGTTTGCGTGATTGCCTTTGCAAGTCAGGACATACTTCATGCAAAAATATCTGAAGATTTGTTACACTTCAAGCAAAAAATTTTGCTACTTCGGGGATGTATGCCTGAAGTTACGCGAAAAGTGGGTACGCTTGCAATTTTTTTTGCAAAACGGGTATAAGTTAAAACGTGACCCAAAAAATGAGTATAGATGCAAATGCCCCCTTTTCGTGTAAGTGGGAAAAAATATGGGCTATTAAAATTTTGAGGGCTATAGAGGGTAGTTTTTAATCAAAAAATTGCACGGGCGCCCTATTTGATCGCCCCCATTTAACCTATACTTATTTTTTTTAAAGTTTTAACATGTACCCACTTTTTAAACAACTTCAGCCCCCTTTCTCCTCCTCCTCCTTCTTCTTCTTCTTCTTCTTCTTCTTTCTTCTGTTGCTGTTGGTGCTGCTATGAAACTTCAATTCATAGGGATGAACTTTCTGCTGAAGATTAACGTTTTCTTCTTATGTACTTCGACCAACCTAATAACTTCCAAACAAATAAAGTTAAGAATGCTGAAGTTCAGCAAATATAAACAAAAACTTCAGCTCCTAGAATGCTGAAGTTCAGCAAATACAAAACAAACTTCAGCCCCTGAAGTTCATCACAAACATAACAAAGCTTCAGCTAAAACACGCTGAAGTTCAGCAAATATAGAACAAAACTTCAGCTAAAACATGCTGAATTTCAGCAAATAGAGAACAAAATTTCAGCTACTAGAACGCTTAAGTTCAGCAATTACAAACAAAAATTTCAGCATATAGAGAACAAAACTTCAGCTACTAGAATGCTTAAGTTCAGCAATTACAAACAAAAACTTCAGTCAACACTTGGTTCATCAATTTTTGCTACTTCAGGCCCGTCTACTAGAATGATAAAGTTTGCGTGATTGTTTTTGCTACTTCAGGCCCGTATGCCTAAAGTTATGCGAAAAATGGGTACACTTGTAAATTTTTTTTTTTTTGCAAAACAGAAATAAGTTAAAACGTGATCCAAAAAGCGGGTATAGATGCAAATGCCCCGTTTTTAATTAGGTGTACATATTCCATTATGTTTCTGGAAGCACCATTTATTTATTTTACACATTTTATTACATTTTGGGAAACACCGTTTTGTTAGACCCTAATATTTAATTGTTTTAATCTGTTCTTCTGGCCTCTACTCTGAAACTTCTTTTTCTTTGCCCACATCTGGGGTCACTAAAATGGTGGCTGATCACATAATTTTGTTTAAAGACAAGAAGAAAAGGATCTTCACTTCCTTCTTGGTTGGCGTATTAGGCCATAACTGGTTACAGTACTAATGTTTAATATGCATATCTGTTTTATTTATTCCAATACAATCATTTATTCATTGTTGTTTTTCTCCAAGTTTCATATATAGTGATGAGACAATATTTATTTCTGAATACGATTACACTGGGTTGCCTATATAACTGTTCTAATTCAAGGTTATCAATTGTTTAACTAGCTAATCTCTTCATTATCAGAAATAAGTTATGTTGAATTTTTGTATACGGTTAAAATCGCGTATGTCCGATTTTATAGGTTCGGGGGTTGCCTCGAGTATAAGCTCATAATGGACCGAGCTCGAGCTCGAAGGTACGAAGATCGAAGCACTCGCTAAGGATCGAGAACAAGCACGACCAACGCCGAGTCACGGAACAACAAGATATTAGTAATGAACCAAGATCTCAGTGAAAATCTCGCAAGGAATTGAACCGCTAACGGTTATAGCATCAATCATGGGGTTTGTTCCCATCTTTAGAGTTGTGCCTTATTTAGGATTCATCTACTATACAAAGAGGAACCCTATTCATTTGTAATCATCATACATTCATTGAGAAATAATATACACACTGCTCTTTATTTACTTGTTATTCACTACTGTTCTTACTGTTCTTAATACTTGATCTCGAGGTTGTTCTTAATCGAGGTCGACACATTGCTACAACACTGGTTTGATTTATTTTTACCGTTCATCTAATTTATTTTATTCATCATTTATCAACTGGTATTGAATCACATCACGTATCCTTAAAATCACAATACAAGTTTAATTGTTACTCGTATTTCGAGGTAAACAGTTTGGCCCCCACCGTGGGACTGAGAATAATAGTGATTGTTCAGTGCTAATCCTGGTAAAACACGCTATTTTACACTTGTTCTTGTCAAGAATTTTTGTTTTCAGGTTGAATCATGTCAAACTCACAAAACGCATCTACACACGGCGACAACAACCTCGGACTTCATGGGGAAAACGAAAATGTTGTTGCTCCAGGAATCGAAGTGCCACACGCTGATCTTGGAGGAGCACCGCCCATTAACCCGGTCGGTTTCAGTTCACATGTTGCTCTAAATGCAGACTTAGGCACATATCCCGAGGGAAGTGTACGCAGGGAAGGCCGAACTGACGGTCGAGGTGCACAGGGCAGAGGAGACGAAGGAGTTAGTCTCCAAGTAATATTTGAAATGCTTCAAGCTCAATAAACCGTCATTGCTCAGTTACGAAATTAGCACAGTGCTCCAAATAGGGTCGAGCAGGAGACTACTCGCCGTATCGAGCCAGTGCCGGAGAGATCGGGTGATAACACATCGGCAACCGATCTTGCTATAATGAGGATGGTCAAAGAGCTCACTAAGAGAACTGAATCAGGAGAGAAGAAAATCGAGGCCAACGATAAAAAGGTGGAGACTTACATCTCCCGAGTTGACCAAATACCGGGGGCACCACTGATCTTGAAAGGAATGGATTCAAAGAAATTTATCCAAAAACCGTTCCCTCCGAGAGCAGCTCCGAAGTCCATTCCAAAGAAGTTCCGTATGCCTGACATACACAAATACAACGGGACCACTGACCCCAATGAGCATGTTACTTCTTACACGTGTGCCATTAAGGGTAATGATTTGGTGGATGATGAAATCGAGTCCATGTTGCTGAAACATTCGGAGAAACCCTGTCGAATGGAGCTATGATTTGGTATCATAACTTGCCGCCGAATTCCATCAATTCATTCGCCATGTTGGTGGATTCCTTCGTAAAAGCACACACCGGGGCCATAAAGGTTGCAACAAGGAAATCAGACCTCTTCAATGTGAGACAGAGGGATAACGAAATGCTAAGGGAGTTCGTATCTCAATTTCAAATGGAACGCATGGAGTTGCCGCCAGTCATAGATGATTGTTCTGTTCAAGCTTTCACCCAAGGATTGAATGAACGGAGTTCGATAGCACATAGTTGAAACACTATTTGATCAGGTATCTAGTTGTGATTTGGGAAGATGTTCACAACCAATATATGTCGAAGATCAGGGTCGAAGACGACCAATTGGGAGCCCTTTCCGGTTTAGTACATCCAAACAGGTCGACAGGTAAAAACCAGAGGGACGTTGATAGAGAACCAAGGCCGAATAAAGATAGGTACCAACCATATATTGCAGATCGAAGGAATAACGGACTGGGACGGAATGATCGAAGAAGTGATCGAGGGAAAAATTCTTGGGGACTTATGAGTAAAACTGGCTTCGACAAATATACATATCCCACAGAAGCACCACGGCTATCAGAGTACAATTTCAGCGTTGATGCATCTGGGATCGTATCGGCTATCTGAAGGATCAAAGATACTAGGTAGCCCAGACCTATACAGACCAATCCTACTCAAAGGAACCCAAATTTGATGTGTAAGTATCATGGCACACATGGTCATAGGACCGAAGATTGCAGGCAGCTGAGGGAGGAGGTAGCTCGACTATTCAACGAAGTCCATCTTCGAGAGTTCCTCAGCGATCGAGCTAAAAATCACTATAGAGAAAGAGACGCCAACATAAATAATGAACAAGAAGAACCTCAACATGTCATTCACATGATCGTCGGCGGGATCAACGTCCCACAAGGACCTATGTTCAAATGCACTAAGGTGTTTATCACCAGAGAGAAACATATTCGAGACTATATGCCCGAAGGCACTTTATCATTCAATGACGAAGAAGCGGAAGGCATTTCTCAGCCACATAACGACGCCCTAGTAATTTCTATCTTGTTGAATAAAATTCAAGTTAAACGTGTTCTAGTGGATCCAGGTAGCTCAACAAACATCATCAGATCGAGGGTCGTAGAGAAGCTCGGCCTGCAGGACCAAATTGTGCCTGTATCTCGAGTCCTAAATGGCTTCAACATGGCTAGTGAAACAACTAAGGGGGAGATAATTTTACCAGTAAATGTGGAAGGAACTATCGAATGCGACGTAAGATATAATGCACTGTTTGGAAGGCCTTGGATCCACAATATGAGGGTAGTACCGTCAACCCTCCACCAAATGATGAAGTTCCTGACGACGGATGATGTGAAAACGGTTTACGGGGAACAACATACTACAAAGGAAATGTTTGCGGCCGATGAGGTAACGTCGATATCAACACCTTCGACTTCATAAAATTTGAGCACCAAAGATAAGCAAGCGGAAAAATAGCAATCACCGCCCCCAGCCTCAACCGAATCCGAGAAACAGGTAGTAGACGAAGAATAAGAAGACGATTTTCTAACTCCTCGAACTTTTGTTGTTCCCGAAGAATCAGATGCAACCAAGTCAATGGTCGAAGAGCTGGAACATGTGACACTGATCGAGTACCTGCCCGAATGAAAGGTATACTTGGGAACGGGGTTAACACCCGAACTCAGGAAAAAACTCATTCAATTTCTTATTGATAACATAGACTGCTTTGCATGGTCTCATTTAGACATGAAAGGAACTCCACCGGAGATAACAACACATCGATTGAGCATGGATCCCAAGTTCAGACCGATGAAGCAAAAGAGAAGGCCCCAGTCCAAGGTAAAGCATGCCTTCATAAAGGACGAGGTACTTAAATTTCTCAAAATAGGATCCATTCGGGAGGTAAAATACCCCGAATGGTTAGCTAATGTAGTCGTAGTCCCCAAAAAGGAAACAAACTTAGAATGTGTGTAGACTATAAGGACTTGAACAAAGCGTGTCTGAAAGACTCTTTTCCATTGCCTAACATCGATCGTATGATCGATGCCATGGACGGCCACGAGATCCTTACTTTTCTTGATGCCTATTCTAGGTACAATCAAATCCAAATGACCCAGAAGAGCAGGAAAAGACTTCTTTTATCACTAAGTATGGAACCTATTGCTATAATGTAATGCCTTTCGGGCTAAAAATGCAGGAGCTACATATCAACGCCTAGTTAACAAAATGTTGGAAGAACAAATAGGAAAACCGATGGAAGTTTACATTGACGACATGCTAGTTAAGTCCCTGCGTGCAGAGGACCATTTGGCTCATTTGAAGGAAACATTCAAAATCTCAAGGAAGTACAACATGAAGCTCAACCCCGAGAAATGTGCTTTCGGGGTCGGTTCAGGCAAACTCCTCGGCTTCATGGTATCAAATCGGGAAATTGAAATCAACCCCGATAAGATCAAGGGCATCGAGGACATCACCGTCGTAGATAGTGTAAAAGTAATACAAAAGCTAACCGTACGGATAGCTGCCTTGGGTCGATTCATCTCGAGGTCATAATATCGGAGCCACGAGTTTTTCTCCTTACTAAAAAAGAAAAGTGATTTCGCATGGACCCCGGAATTCCAACAGGAATTGAAAGAATTGAAGCGATACTTATCGAGCCCACCTCTGCTTCACACTCCGAAGGTAGATAAGAAACTTTACTTATACTTGGCAGTATCTGAAATCGCGCTAAATGGTGTCCTAGTTTAAGAAGAGCAAGGTACGCAGTTTCCTGTTTATTACATAAGTCGAACCTTAGGAGATGCTGAAACTAGGTATCCACACTTAGAGAAATTGGCACTTGCACTTATAAGCACCTCTAGAAAGTTAAAGCCATATTTCCAATGTCACCCCATATGTGTGATAACTACTTACCCACTCCATAATGTTTTGTAGAAGCCCGAGTTATCGGGTCGATTGGCCAAATAAGCCGTCGAACTCAGCGGGTACGATATTGAATATCAACCTCGAATGACCATCAAGTCTCAAATTTTGGCAGACTTCGTGGCCGATTGCACGCCAACCCTCGTACCTGAAGTGGGAAAGGAACATTTACTAAAATCAGGTACGTCATCGGGGGTATGGACCCTCTTCATGGATGGTGCCTCGAATGTGAAAGAGTCTGGGCTCGGCATTGTTTTGAAGCCACCCGCTTGTAGAATTATTAGACAATCCATTAAAACTTCTAAATTGACTAACAATGAGGCCGAGTCGGAGGCCATGTTTGCAGGTATCGAGCTAGCTAAAAGCTTGGGGGCAGAAGTCGTCGAATCTAAGTGTGACTCTCTGCTGGTAGTGAACCAAGTAAACGGAACCTTCGAAGTTCAAGAGGATAGAATGCAAAGGTACTTAGACAAAATACAGGTAACTTTAGGCCATTTCAAGGAATGGACTCTACAACATGTGCCTCGAGAACAAAACAGTGAGGCCAATGCATTAGCAAATTTGGGATCATCGGTCGAAGAGGACGAGATCAGCCCTGGGACTATCGTCCAACTCTCGAGGTCCGTGATCGAGGAAGGGCATGCCGAAATAAATTCTACAAGGCTTAAATTGGGACTAGAGGAATAAGTACATCGAGTGCTTGAAAAATGGAAAGCCTCCATCAGACCCTAAAGAATCGAGGGACTTCGAACTAAAGCTGCTCGTTTTACATTAGACGAAAACGGAACATTATACAGAAGGACGTTAGATGGACCATTGGCAATATGCTTAGGACCGAGAGATACTGACTATGTTCTATGAGAAATCCATGAAGGCACTTGCAGGAACCATTCTGGCGCTGAATCACTAGTTCGCAAGGTCGTTAGAGCGGGATATTATTGGGATAGAATGGGAAAAGACTCTAAGGAGTTCATTCGAAGATGTGATAAATGTTAGAGGTTTGTGCTGATGATCCACCAGCCCAAGGAACAACTTCACTCGGTCCTATCCCTATGGCCATTCATGAAATGGGTAATGGACATCGTCAGCCCTCTACCATCGGCCTCAAGTAAAGCTAAGTTCATTTTGTTTATGACTGACTATTTCTCTAAATGCATTGAAGCACAGGCCTTCGAGAAAGTTAGGGAGAAAGAAGTGATAGATTTCATATGGGATCACATCGCATGTCGATTTTGGGATACCAACAGAAATAGTATGCAACAATGGAAAACAGTTCATCGGCAACAAGGTAACAAATTTCCTCGAGGATCATAAAATAAAGAGGATACTATCAACACCATATCATCCCAGTGGGAACGGGCAGGCCAAATCAATGAACAAGACTATCATCCAAAACTTAAATAAAAGTTTGAATGAAGCTAAAGGGAAATGAAGGGAAATATTACCCAAAGTCCTATGGGCATATATGACAACGTCGAAGTCCAGTACATGAGCAACTCCATTTTCCTTAGTTTATGGCTCTGAAGCCTTGAAACCGGTCGATTTCGGAGAGCCCAGTGCCAAGTTTTGACATGCAACATGGGAATTAAACCGCGAGGCCATGAATACCAGCCTCGAGTTATTAGATGAAAAACAAGAAGCTGCACTCGTTCAAATGGTTGCACAAATACAATAGGAGAACCAACCTTCGCCACTTCAGAATCGGGGACTTAGTCCTAAGAAAAGTCACCATCAACACTCGAGATCCTAATGAAGGGAATCTCGGTCCTAATTGGGAAGGACCCTACCAAATCCTCGACATAGTCCGGAAAGGATCTTACAAATTCGGAACGACGGGCGGCGAACCATTGCCGAATAACTGGAAAATATCACTTCTCAAGTGATATTATTGTTAAGGAATGACTTTCTCTTTTCTTTCATTTATATATATATATATATATTCAGAACTAACTTATTGCAGGAGTCCGACCAAAGACATCGAGACATCAGGTTTTAAAGTACGTGTTGCACTCTTTTCCCTTAGATCGGTTTTTATCCCAAATGGGTTTTTCCGGCAAGGTTTTTAATGAGGTAATAATTATGTGCTACCTGAGGACAATTCAACAATATCCAAGGCTTCTTTAAAATCATCCTCTAATAGTGGAGGGCATCAACCCCGAACGTTATGTGTTCGAGAAATGTACCTCATGTCAATGAGCCTCGATAGGAAAAAGTTTGTAATGGGTCAAACGGTCGAATGAACCGTATCCATATAGATTAGCCGAGTCCCGATGACAAGACATGTACGTTGTATTGGTAAAAAAGAGTTTCACACGTAAGGTGAATCATGACAACTCAGCCAGCCACGTGGACCAAGGAAAATGCGGCAGCTGGATATGATTCTATAAAGAGGTACGGAACAAAGAGTCGCGGATCAATAAAACTACGAGGTAATCAGCCACGGGCAACTCAACCTGATTGAGAAAGGAAAGAGACACGGTTAGAATGACTCCAGATAGAGCTACGGGTAGATTCAGGAATCCTCAATTAATGATTCATACATTATGTAACTTCATACAACAGTTACGGTTATCCTCTATAACGCCTCATTAATGTAATAATTAGTCATTAATGGACGATCATTGCAAGAAGTAGACGTTATATTAAGAAACCCCCTATATAAAGGAGGAGAAGGTAACTTGTAAAGGGGAGGCAAGACTTTGAATATAATACATTTTGCTTTCTGAGCATCATACTATTGCTTTCTTTTTTACTTATTCTTCTTTATTTAATCATATTTCCTTGATTATCAGTAACCCGCGTTCATCCTAAAAATAGCTTTGGTCAAAGGATCTAATTCTTTGGTTAAACAAATTGGTTCCGTTACCGGGAATCTGATAATCTTAATTTGCTTTTCAATTGATATCCTCTAAACTATGTCGAACTTCAACGACAACAACTAGCAGAGGAATGGAACCCCAGTTCCATCACCTCAAGGAACCCCACGTGGTTCAAGGGAACCATCCCCGGAAAGAGCTGATAACAACCGCAATAACAATGAACAAACGGTAGAACAAGATCGTATAAAGCAAATGATTGCAGAGTACGTGGGACAAGCTTTGCAAGAATTTGCAAGGGACTACCGGCGGCACCACCTGCATCGCTAACACTACCTCCAAACAATACTGTCACCATGGAAAATCCTCAGTCTGGGTTGGCAAACTCAACAAGGGGTGACACTCCTAACGAATCTCTCGAAGCGAGACCAGGTATAACTAATAATTCTGAATTACAAAATTTACTGCTAACCATGCAGAAACAGAAGAAGGAACAAAACGATCGAATCGAACAAATTCCTGGAGTACCACCTGTTATCAAGGGCATTGATGTTGATAGATACTCTCAACAACCTTGGAAACTAAGTGCATCACCCTTACCTATACCCAAGAAGTTTAAAATGCCTGACATTCCTAAGTATGATGGAACAACTGACCCACACGACCATGTGACTGCTTTTACCACCGGAGTAAAGGGCAACGACTTAACGAAATAAGAGATTGAATCAGTCCTTGTAAAAATATTCAGAGAAACACTTACCAAAGGAGCCCTAACATGGTATTCTCTTCTCCCTGAAAATTCTATTGATTCTTTTGCTGAGCTTGCAGATTCTTTCATAAAAGCACACTCTGGTGCACAAAAAGTCGAGAAAATAATGGAGGACATATTTAAAATCAAGAAAGGAGACACGGAACTACTCCGTGAATTTGTAGACAGGTTCCAGCGAGAAAGAATGCAATTACCCAGAGTACCTGATAATTGGGCAGCCATGGCATTCGCGAGTAATCTAAATGATGAAAGCTCAGAAGCCACGAGGAGACTCAAAGAAAATTTGAGGGAATTCCCAGCTATAACGTGGAATGGTGTATATAACAGGTACAGTACTAAACTTCGAATAGAAGAAGATATCATTACTCGATCGAAAGACGATGATCATTCTAGATCCAGGCGATCCGAATCAGACAAGAGATCATGTAAAAATAGGTACGATCCTTACTTAGGACCATCAGGACGCGAAACTCGCTCCAGGTTTGAAAATACTAGGACAAATTATAGACCACCAAGCAGGGACGTAGGCTCATCCGCATCTAGATCCCGAAAGGATCGGGATGAACAACATAGAGGTAATGCATGAATTGGGGATCATACCTTTAATGTAAGTACTCCTGAACTGGTTTCAATATTAAGAAATATAGGAGATAAGGTTAAATGGCCCAAAGAAATGCGGTCAAACACAAATAATAGAAACCCAGATTTCTGGTGTGATTTCCATAATGATCATGGACACAGGACTGCAGATTGCATATTTTTACAAGGTGAAAAAGAACACTTATTGAAACAAGGCTATTTAACAAAATTATTTAGTGATAAAGGTAAACATGCATATATGAAGAACAGGCAGGAGCCCCCGAAGCCTCCTTCTCCAAAAAGAACCATCAACGTGATACATGGAGGAAAGGAAGTGAACAGAATAGTTTGCAAATTAGCCTCGAAGGTCACAATTACCCACAGAAAGCGGATTCGAGAAAATCCAGATGAATATGACATAACCTTTGACGATGCAGATTTAGGCGGACTAATGCTTCCCCATAATGATGCTCTGTTAATATCCTTACTCATTCATGACACTAACGTTAAAAGAGTGTTGATTGATCCAGGTAGTTCAGTCAATATCATCTTGTTAAGAGTCGTGGAAGAAATGCTCATGGGAAATCAGGTGATCCCAAAGGCACGAACCATATTAGGGTTTGATAACTCTACGGTGATAACCAAAGGAGAGATCAAACTTAGCACCTACGCCGAGGGAATAACCAAGAACACCAAATTCCAAGTCATTGATACTGACATGGCTTATAACGTGATTATGGGAAGGCCTTGGATCCACGACATGAAAGCAGTACCATCCACCTTACACCAGGTAATTAAATTCCCCTTAGAATGGGGAATCATACAAATTAGAGGTGATCCACAGATCTCCAGAAATATAAATTATGTGGCACTTTATAACAAAAAAGATACGGAAGAACTGGAAAATAGAGAAATCTTTCAAACGGATGTCACCGGCCAAACAGGTACGGAAAATATTACTGACCAAACAGGTACGGCAGAAGTAAATGTTTAGACATGTATGAGAAGAGATACCCACGAGAAAGTGAATCCAATCACCACGGAAGACGCGTTGGATCACATAGACATAGACTCCAGACCTGACGTCATCATGAACCGGAAGAAGACGAACACATCAAAACAACTACGGAAGAGCTCGAAGTTGTTCCATTGTTAGAACAAAAACCTGAACGGAAGGTGTATGTAGGAACGAGGCTGAGCCCCGGTCGAAAAGGTACGTTAATTGATTATTTAAAGGCTAACGCAGAGTGTTTTGCGTGCTCATATATGAGAAGTATTCCACCAAAAGTGATGACTCATAAACTAAATGAAGATCCATCCTTCGTACCTGTTAAGCAGAAAAAAAGAAAGCAAGGACCATTCAAGAACCAAGCGATTGACGAAGAGGTACAAAAACTCTTGAAAATTGGTTCGATACAAGAGGTAACGCACCCTAACTGGTTAGCTAACACTGTGGTGGTACCAAAAAAGAATGGAAAATGGAGGGTATGCGTAGATTATACTGATTTAAATAAAACATGCCCCAAAGTTTCATTCCCATTACCACATATAGATCAAATGATTGATGCTACTGCAGGTCATGAATTATTAAGCTTTCTAGATGCATATTCTGGTTATAATCAGATTAAAATGGATCCCTCAAACGAGGAAAAAACCTCCTTCATTACAAACACGGGGACTTACTGCTATAAGGTCATGCCTTTTGGCTTAAAATACGCTGGAACCACCTATCAAAGGCTAGTGACTAAGATGTTCCAGGAACATCTGGGAAAAACGATGGAAGTTTACATTGATGATATGCTAGTAAAATCAACACGGGCGGAAGACCATTTCCAGCACCTATATATTACCTTTGACATTTAACGCAGGTATAACATGAAGTTGAATCTAGAAAAATGCGCTTTCGGTGTACAATCAGGTAAATTTTTGGGTTTCCTTGTATCAAACAGAGAAATAGAGGTAAATCCTGCTCAAATTAAAGCTATAGAAGAGATACCTGATATACTAACGAATAAAAATGAAGTTCAAAGACTACGGGGAGAATAGCAGCTTTGGGAAGATTTATTTTTAGGTCTTCCGAAAAAAGTTTTAAATTATTTTTAGTCCTCAAAAAGCAGAATCACTTTGAATGGACTGAAGAATGTCAACAGGACCTCAAGAATCTGAAGGCTGATCTATCAAAACCTCTGTTGCTATCGAAGCCAAAAGAAGGGGAAAGATTGTACATCTACTTAGCTGTCTCAGAAATTGCTATAAGTGTAGTATTAGTAAGAGAAGATAAAGGTAAACAATCTCCTATTTATTATGTAAGCAAAACTTTACTAGATGCTGAAACCAGATATCCACATCTAGAGAAGTTAGCATTAGCTTTAATAATGGCATCTAGAAAATTACGACCGTATTTTCAATGTCATCCAATCACTGTTGTGACTTCATATCCTTTAAGAAATATTTTGCATAAGCAAGAATTGTCAGGAAGATTAGCCAAGTGGGCCATAGAATTAAGTGAGCATGAAGTAATATATCAGCCTAGGACTGCAATTAAGTCTCAAATATTAGCTGATTTTGTTGCTGACTTTAGTAATAACATTGTTCTTGAAGTAGAAAAGGAGTTACAACTCTTTAACGGTGCTAATCCAGGTCTATGGACCCTATTTTACTGATGGCTCTTCCAATTTAAAAGGCGCCGGCTTAGGCATAGTCTTAATATCACCCACGGGTGAGAAGACACGACAGGCTATTAAATGTTATCCTATAACTAACAATGAAGCAGAGTACAAAGCTGTCATTGCGGGACTAGAACTAGCTTGAGAACTCTCAATCGAGCAAATCGTAATCAATAGTGACTCCCAACTGGTAGTAAATCAGATGCAGGGGACTTACATCGCTCGAGAGACTCGGATGCAACAGTATTTGGAAAAGGCACGAGAGCTCGTAAGACAATTCAAAACATGGAACGTAATACAAATACCTAGAGAGGAAAATACAGAGGCAGATACATTAGTTAACCTCGCAGCAGTCACGAAAGTAACAAACAAAGACAATGCAATTGTCGTTCATCTATTCCATTCAGCGATCGACCAGGACAGAAATGAGGTAACTTTCAACAATTTAACCTGGGGTCGGAGAAACAAAATTCTTAATTTTTTACAGAATGGCACCGTACCTGAAGACAAGAAAACAACTCAAGCACTTCGCCGCAAAGCTGCACGGTACTGCCTCATTCACAACTCACTATATCGCAAGATGTTCGGAGGGCCCCTAGCTAAATGCCTAGGACCTAATCAAACGGAGTTTGTGATGAAAGAAGTCCATGAAGGACACTGTGGAAATCATTCAGGAGCGAGACCCTTGGTAAAAACCCTAATCAGATCCAGATACTATTGGCCTAAAATGGAAGAAGATGTCGAGAACTTCGTATCCAAATGCGAAAGGTGACAAATGTTCGCCAATAACATACATCGACCAGCGGAATTTGTCACGACCCAAACTGATGGGCCGCGACAGGTGCCTGAGTCCCACTTGTCAAACAACCCTAATCATGGGTCTAAAATATGAACCTGAATAACATCTGCCGAATTACGATAACAATATACATGAAGGAAATATGCACAAAAAGGCATACATACATATACGTACAACATACATAGGACGAGCCGACAAGGCTGCTATAGACAACTATACATCTCAAAACTGGAGGCTGGCAAGGCCACATACTATCCAACTAGACATACTGTCTACAAAGCTCTAATAGAAACATAATTGTATAAAGACGGGACTGAGCCACATCATACCCATATATATCTAT
>ML278218.1:0-11507 GCA_005239495.1 Nicotiana undulata
ATCCTATCAAAAACTAAGACTTGGACAAAGAAGAACAAACCTAGGTACCTAGGTTTGTCATGGAAACCAATATGTAATAGTTGGCCATTACCAAACCCTGATTAGCAGACACCATGTTTACAGAAATTGTGCAATGCAACTACAGACTACGACACAAAGTAAACACTTACAACAACAACATGGGCATATATATATACTCATTTTCCACCCTTGTCTGAACATTCAGTCTGAACATTGCTTCAGCCTTGTGTCACATTCAATCTGAACATTGCTTGAGCATATATATATACTCCTTTTCCACCCTTGTCTCTATCATAGGCTGCTTTATTCTGTTGTGGAGGAATTCATGAAGTTGGTGTTAATAGGATATCTGTATGGTACTAAACATATAGTTAGTCTTGGTTTTGATTGTGCCTGGTTGAACAGGAAAAAGGTTTATGGCAAAGCAACTTTCAACTTGTCCAATGCATCCGTGGTAGGTATAATTACAAAGTTCACGTCCAATACAACTCCCTATTAACTAAGCAAGTGGAAATATTTCTAAGAAGTTGGGTGTTCTATAACATTACAGTTGCAACTGAAGCTATTATGGTTATGGGATGCACGACATATCCATATAACCAATTCAATATCACAATAGAAACTACAGAAAACTACGGTTGCTAATTACACTATATAAACTAGTTAGATTAACACACAATTAAGATTTGAAAATAATTTCAGAAAATAGTGTTACCTGATTCATCATCATTATGTTGAACTTCAGTGCCACCAGCAGAACTGTTCAACTCATTAGATTGATCATCATGTGCCTGGTCTTCAGAGTTGTTCCTATTATCCATCAACTGCTCAATATAAGGCTGGGCTGCAGAATGGTTTTGAGCATCCATCAACTGCTCAATATAAGGTCGCACATCTTCATCGTCGCCTTGTTCAATTACAAGTCGGTTACGACCTCTAGTTCGCATAGTTCCTTCTCAAAAAATGAAAATTATTATCTAGATGCATTAAGCTATATTAATATCGGATTATATCCAATAGATCAGCAGGTCACGTGAAAAAGAGTTAAGAGTTATTGATGCACTAACAAAACAATTATCAAGTGATAATACCACCTTAGTATATCACATTTAAATGGATATAATAAGCAAAATATAAGTAAAAGAAAGCACAACGAATTTAGTCAAACATCCAATATCAAACTACTGAAGTAAAATAATAACACCCTTAGAAGTTCTTAAATAACACTTGCAAAAAAAAAAATTCTATAAGTTCCACCTATCTTATTCAGAATCAGATTCATTTTCTATGTCATTTCCTCCCTCAACATTAGCTTCACCATCATTTGGAGAAGCTTGAGAATGTACGTTCGTATCAATTACTATTCCATCGATACCACTTCTTACCCAATCATTATACTCATCTTCTAGAACACGAGCATTTTCTAAAAGAGCAAAGTCAGTGGCATCGCTCTGCGTTGATGACTCAAGCTGCACACTATTTTCCTCCCCCATATTAAAAATGTCTCGAGGTTTAATTAACCTAGGGACAAACCATTCATGATCTTGAGGATCTTGCACAAATATTACTTGTTGAGCTTGTTCTGCAAAAATAAAGGGCTCATGACGTTCTCGATCGCCAGAGTCTGCCAGGTGTGAGAAATTCACAAGTGTGAAACCCAAGTCGTCTTCCTTAATTCTTCTACCTTTGGTTACATCAACCCAATCACACTTAAATAAGATAACCTTAAATTTTTCATAGTAGTTTAACTCCACAATATCATTCAAGCTGCCATAATATGTGATATTTGCAGATTTTGGAGCATTGTCACTTGTGCTTGCATAACTTTCATCTTTGAAACGACCATAACACCACTATTTTGTGTCACCTTGAACTCTTCACTTTGTTTCGTTCGGAATCGATAGCCGTTATTTATATCGAACGCACTAAATATGTGATGACCTAAAAGGTCATCCTAAGTAATTCGAGCTAAATATGTGTTCCGAGGCCCTGAAAGCCTCCGTTAATCTCACCTCGATATGCATGCGCAGCCCGGGCGTGTAGTCGAGAAGTCTTTATGTTAAAATTTGATGAAAATGGAATTTTATGAAAATTAAATGAATAAAGTTGACTTTGGTCAACATTTTTGGTAAACGGACCCGTGATATGACGGTCCCGAAGGGTTTGTAGAAAAATATGAGACTTGGGCGTATGACCGGAATCGAATTCCGAGGTCCTAAGCCCGAGAAATGAATTTTTAAAGAAAAGTATTTTCTGAAAATAATAAAGGATTTTGAAAATGAATTTTGATGTGAAACTCATGTTACCGAGCCCGTATTATGGTTCCAGAGCCCGGAACAGGTTTAATATGGTTATTATGATTTGTCTGTAAAATTTGGTAAGAAACGGACTTGGTTTGACGTGTTTCGGATAAAAAATGGAAAATTTGATAGTTTATGAAGTTTAAGAAAATTCTATGGATTTTGGAGTTTAATTCATTATTTATGATGTTATTTTGGTGGTTTAATTACTTGAATAAGTTCGTAGGATGATTTGTGTGTGTATTTGGTTTTGAGCCTCGAGGGCTCGGGTGAGTTTTGGATAGGTGTCGGGGTGCTAAAATATTGAAAATTCTGGTGTTCTTGGCCTGTTTCTGATGTCTGGTGTAATACCCTTCGCGAACGCGGCAAGGGCTCGCGAACGCGAAGGGTAAATAGTGTGGCTTGGACTTTTTTTCTACGCGAACGCAGGGGTACGGTCGCGAACTCGGAGCTATGGGGTACTGCTCTACGCGAACGCGACGCCCCTCTCGCGAACGCGTAGTGTTATAGGGTGGGGTCTGGGGTCAGGTAGGTTTGTTCTTCGCGAACGCAGGCAGAGGCTTGCGAACGCGGAAGATTAGGGAGTAAGACCTACGCGAACGCAACCCTAGCTCCGCGAACGCATAGGTTCTAGTTGTCAACCCTTCGCGAACGCGGCCAGTGGCCCGCGAATGCGAAGGGTAAATCCCTCCAGTGATTTTAATAACCCAAAAACAGAACTATTTTGGGATTTCTCCCATTTTTCACAACTCTTCTTCTTCCCCAAACCCCCTAGACAAATTTTGAAGAACTTTTCCTCCAGAGCTTCATAGGTATGTGTACTTAACTCCGTTTTCTTCCATTTTTCTTCAACAAACACTAGAATCTAGGCCTAAAATCCTAAAATCAAAGTAGAAATTAGGGGTTTTGGGTAGAGTTAGGTTTTTGGGAATTTTGGGTGATTCAACCTCAATTTGGGGTCGGATCTTAAAACAAATCATATATTTGAACTCGTGGGGTTATGGGTGATCGGGTTTTCGTCCGAGCCTCGTGTTTGGACCAAGCGGGCCCGGGGTCAAATTTTGGTATTTTTGGAAGAATGCTAGAAATTGAATATCTAGGCTATGGGATTGTGTTATTGAGTCTTTATTGATATTATTGAATTAATTATTCCTAGATATCGTTGTTTCGGATTCGGATTATAAAGGAAAGACGGTCTTAGAGGGTTGATTGTTATACTTTGGACCGAGGTAAGTGTCTTGCCTAACTTTGGTGAGGGATTAGGTATTGTATGTTATGTGTTATGTGCCTATCATGTTCAATGTATAGGTGAGGTGAAGAGTACCTATACATTGTGAGTCAAGCATGCCCGTGAGTCTATTTTGATGACAATTCAGTTATTTCTTCGATGTCCATCATACTATGTAATTGCCTCTACTTAAGAAGTTGATTGTGGTTGATGTACTGGTTGTAGAGATTATTAAATGTTGGTCCAATTGAGGATACAAGTATACCGTATATATATATTGAGTTGTTTGGTTGTAGCTGAGACCCTTGCCGGGCAAATGTGTTGATTTTAGTTGTTATTCCCCATGTCGGGTGGTTATGATTCGAAAGTTCGGTATTTGATTTTCTTGACAAGTTGTTATTTATTGTTGATATTACTTGGGTGAGGAAGAGAGTAAAGCACGAAAGGTGATGTTGTGCCATTCATTCATATCATTCCTTATTTATTTATTGCAATGTAAGGAAGAGAGTAAAGCACGAAGGGTGATGCCGTGCCATTCATTCATATCATCCATTATTTATTTATTGCAATGTGAGTAAGAGAGTAAAGCGCGAAGGGTGATGCCGTGCCATGTTTACATTTATTTCAAGCATGAAGGTTAATGATGTGCCATGATTACATTGATTACAACATACATTGCATTGGTGAGGAAGAGAGTAAAAGCACGAAGGGTGATGTCGTGCCATTGTTATCATTCAGACATGTCATTCATACCTTATCAGTTTTCGGTAAATTGTTTCTTTTCTTACTTGATGTTAATTAACTGCTCTATCTTATTGTTTTTCCCTTTATCTGCTCTCGTTCCCCGTATATGACTGTTAGTCTTCCTTGCTTTGGTATTTGTATATTGTGTTGTAGAATAGGACATGTGAACGTTATTTGCTAAGTCTAGCCTCGTCACTACTTCGGCCGAGGTTAGGCTCGGCACTTACTCAGTACATGGGGTCGGTTGTACTGATACTACACTACACTTCTCTATGTTGTGTAGATCCCGCGTTCGGACCCCGTGGACCGCTCTGAGGGAGTCATCTTCAGTCCACATCGAGCTTCAAGGTATACCACTGGCGTTCGTGGGCCTTGGAGTCTCTCCTACTATTAGCATCTTGTTGCCTTATTTCTCCTTCCGCGCTAAAGACAATATTGTATTTCCTTTCAGACTTGTATTTAGTATTCTTATAGACAGTCCGTGAGGTTGTGACACCCCGGTTTTTGGGATTTTGCGATGTTGTTATCTTTATTATTTCATTATGCGTTTTTCGGAGTACAATTACATTTCTGCTGTAAAACTTTTGAAGTGGTTCTGGATATTTCAGTAAAGGTTTGAAAGATAATTGCTTTATTACTGTCAAGTTGTTTTAAAAATGTCAAGGTGTTGTGTACGTTNGCTTAGGTCTCACAACTCACGGACAAACTTGGTAGAGTCTGAGGGTTCGGTACGGAGACGTCTGTATTTATCCCCCAGAGGCTGCAAAGCTAGGATACTCCTCTTCTCTTCATACTCTGTCGTGCGTAGTATATTATGTATACTGATCGAGTTTCTATTCTATTCTCTCGCATATGGCGAGGACGTGTGCTTCCCTTGGTTCCGCTCAGCATCCCGACACTCTTTCTACAGCTACTACGAGGGGTCGAGGTCGAGGACGAGGCCATGCTAGAGGCCGAGGCCGGGGCAGGGCTCAGCCTAGAGAAGCAGCCCTAGTGGAAGACCCTTAGGTCGAGTCTGACGAGGAGGTCCCAGTTCCGGCAGTCCTTGTTGGACCAGCATAGGTCCCAAAGGGGTTCATAGCTACCCCAGTGCTTCAGGACGCTCTAGTCCGCTTGGTAGGACTTATGGAGAGTGTGGCTCAGGCCGGTCTTCTTCCTACTGCACCAGCTGGATCTCAGGCTGGGGGAGGGACCCAGACTCCTATTATTCATACCCCAGAGCAGGTTGCCACCAAGTTTCAGACTCCAACACCTCTGACAGCTGGAGTAGCTCAGCCGGGTATTGTGGCACCGGCAACCGAGGGTGCAGCTATGTCAGCAGATTCTCTATGGAGACTGGACAGATTCACCAGGTTATTCACTACTACTTTTACTGGTGCACCGTCAGATGATCTACAGGATTACTTGGACAGTTGTCATGAGGTTCTTCGGAACATAGGTATAGTGGGGTCCAATGGAGTTGACTTCGCTACTTTTCGACTATTTGGCGCAGCCAGGACTTGGTGGAGGGACTACTGCTTAGCCAAACCAGCTGGGTCTACACCTATGACTTTGGCCCAGTTCATAGAGGTATTTTTGGGGAAGTTCCTTCCCATTACTCAGCGAGAGGATCTTAGGAGGATGTTTGAGCGCCTTCAGCAAGGTTCTATGTCTGTTACTCAGTATGAGACCAGGTTCATCGTTCTAGCCAGGCATGCATTGATGATACTCCCCACTGATCGGGAGAGAGTTCGGAGGTTCATTGAGGGATTTCCCCAGCCTATACGACTCCAGATGGACAGGGAGTCGAGTACCGATATTTCATTCCAGGATGCGGCCGATGTGGCCAGGGGGATTGGGATGATTTTGTCATAGGGAGGTGGTCAGGGGGCTGACAAGAGGCCCCGTCATTTTGGTAGATTCAGTGGAGCCTCATCTGGAGGCAGGGATTCTTTCAGTAGGGGTCATCCACCCCGACCATTTCAGTCAGCACTTCAGGTATCTCCTCGTGCACCGCCAGTTCATGCTAATGCACCACCAATATCTATCAGTGCATAGCCGCATCAGAGTTACCAGGGTAGTTATCAGGGTCGTCAGGGCCAGTTTTCGAGTCATCAGCCACCGCAGCATAAATCTTGTTATACTTGTGGTATGCCGGGGCACCTTGCCAGATTTTGCTCTCGAGCTTTCAGTGAACCCAGTATCAGGTTCCCGTGCCTTGGTTCCCGCAAAAGGTACACCCTTACCCCCTCAGCCAGCTAGGGGTGGTGGTCGAGGTGCCAGAGGTGGTGGTCAGGTTCATAGAGGTGGAGCACAGGCCGCGAGGGGTAAAGTCCAGGTTGTAGCAGGTAGACCCAGGGATGTTCAGATTGGAGGGGCTCAGCCCCGGTGTTATGCTTTTCCTTCTCGTCCTGATGCTGAGGCTTCTGATGCAGTTATTACAGGTACGGTTTCAGTTTGCAGCCGAGAGGCTTCGGTGTTATTTGATTCGGGTTCTACATTCTCCTATGTGTCTTCATATTTTGCCCCTTATTTGAGTATGCCTCATGATTCTTTGAGCACTGCTGTACATGTGTCTGAACCGGTGGGTGATTCTATAGTAGTAGATCGAGTCTACCGTGCTTGCGTAGTAGTTATTGGTGGTCTGGAGACTCAGGTTGATCTTTTGCTTCTTGATATGGTTGACTTTGATGTTATATTGGGGATGGACTGGTTATCCCCCTATTATGCAATTTTGGACTGCCATGCCAAGACAGTGACCTTAGCCTTGCCAGGAGTACCTCGTTTACCGTGGAGAGGGACTCCTAGTCATTCTTCTGGTAGGGTTATTTCTTATATGAAGGCTCGGCGCATGGTCGAGAAGGGTTGTTTGGCCTATTTGGCCTATGTTCGTGATTCTAGTGCTGAGGTTCCTTCTATAGAGTCCGTTCCTGTGGTTCGTGAGTTTCCAGAGGTATTCCCTGCTGACCTGCCGAGTATGCCACCCGACAGGGATATTGATTTTTGTATTGAGTAAGCTGAGGGCACTCAGCCCATTTCTATTCCCCCGTATCATATGGATCCGCCAGAGTTGAAGGAATTAAAGAAACAATTACAGGATTTGTTGGATAAAGGCTTCATTAGGCCTAGTGTTTCTCCTTGGGGTGCTCCAGTATTGTTCGTGAAGAAGAAAGACGGCTCAATGAGGATGTGTATTGACTACCGGCAGTTGAATAAGGTTACTATCAAGAACAAGTATCCTTTGTCTGAGGATTGGCGACTTATTTGACCAGCTTCAGGGTGCTACGGTATTCTCTAAGATAGACTTGATATCTTGTTATCATCAGCTGAGGATCAGAGCGTCTGATGTGCCCAAGACGGCTTTTCGCACTCGTTATGGGCATTATGAGTTTTTGGTCATGTCGTTTGGGTTGACTAATGCCCCTGCTGCTTTTATGGAGTTGATGAATCGGGTATTCAGGCCTTATTTGGATTCGTTCGTTATTGTTTTCATTGATGATATTTTGATATACTCTCGCAGCCGAGAGGAGCATGAGCATCACCTTAGAGTCGTCCTCCAGACTCTGAGGGATCGGCAGTTGTATGCCAAGTCTTCTAAGTGTGAGTTCTGGCTGAGTTCTGTGGCATTCTTGGGCCACATCGTATCGGCATAGGGCATTCAGGTGGACCCGAAGAAAGTTTCAGCAGTTAGAGATTGGCCTAGGCCCACTTCAGCCACAGAGATTCGGAGCTTCTTGGGCCTCGCAGGCTATTATCGCTGGTTCGTGGAGGGGTTTTCATCTATAGCAGCCCCTATGACCAAGTTGCCGCTGAAGAGTGTTCATTTCAGATGGTCTGAGGAGTGTGAAGCGAGCTTTCAGAAGCTCAAGACAGCATTGACCACAACACCAGTGTTGGTACTGCCCACAGGTTTAGGTTCTTATACCGTGTTTTGTGATGCTTCGCGGGTTGGGCTTGGTGCAGTGTTGATGCATGATGGGAAGGTTATAGCCTATGCTTCTCGTCAGTTGAAGATTCATGAGAAGACCTATCCAGTCCATGATTTGGAGCTTGCAGATATTGTTCATGCCTTGAAGATTTGGAGGCACTATTTGTATGCGGTATCGTGTGAGGTATTCACTAATAATAAGAGCTTGCAATACTTGTTTAAGAAAAATGAGTTGAATATGAGGCAGATGAGGTAGTTGGAGTTGCTGAAGAATTATGATATTACCATTCTCTATCACCCGGTAAAGGCCAATGTGGTGGCCGATGCTTTGAGCTAGAAGTTAGTCAGTATGGGTAGCTTGGCCTATTTATCAGTTGGAGAGCGACCTTTGGCTATGGATGTTCAGGAGTTAGCCAATCGATCTGTTAGATTGGAGGTTTCTAAGGGTGGCAGTGTTTTGGCCCATACCATCGCTCGTTCTTCATTGCATGATCGTATTCACGCCCGACAGTATGATGATCGTCATTTGTGTGCTCTTAGAGATGCGGTCCGGCACGGACGTGCCAAGCAGGTCACAGTCGATGCTGAGGGAGTTTTGAGATTGAATGGTCGTATTTGTGTACCCGATGTTGATGGCATTCGTGAGTTGATATTGCAGGAGGCCCATAGTTCCCGGTATTCCATTCAGCCGGGCGCCGCGACGATGTACCAGGACTTGCGACTGCATTATTGGTGGCGTAGAATGAAGAAGGATATTGTGGCTTATGTAGCCCGGTGCTTGAATTGTTAGCAGGTTAAGTATGAGCACTAGAGACCCGGTGGTTTGATGCAGCAGATTCAGCTTCCTGAGTGGAAGTGGGAGCGTATCATGATGGATTTTGTAGTTGGACTCCTACGGACCCAGAGGATGGTTGATGAAGTATGGGTTGTTGTGGACCTAGAGCACATTTCATTCTAATGGCGGTTTCATCTTCAGCGGAGAAGTTAGCTCAGATCTATATGAGAGAGATTTTCATATTGCACGGTGTGCCCTTATCTATCATATCAGACCGAGGTACTCAGTTTACCTCCCATTTCTGGAGAGTATTTCAGTGAGAGTTGGGCACACAGATTGAGTTGAGCACCGCATTTCATCCTCAGACGGATGGACAATCCGAGTGTACTATTCAGATTTTGGAGGATATGTTGCGGGCATGTGTTATTGATTTTTGTGGTTCATGGGATCAGTTCTTGCCTTTAGCAGAGTTTGCCTACAATAACATTTACCAGTCGAGCATTCAGATGGCTCCGTATGAGGCGTTGTATGGTAGGCGATGTCGGTCTCCAGTCGGATGGTTTGAAACCGGAGAGGCTAGGTTATTGGGTTCTGAGTTAGTCCAGGACGCCTTGGATAAGGTAAAGATTATTCAGGATAGGCTTTGTACAGCTCAGTCCAGGCAAAAGAGTTATGCAGATCGTAGAGTTCGGGATTCGACTTTCATGGTAGGAGACTAGGTGTTCCTTCGAGTGTCGCCTGTGAAGGGCGTGATGAGATTCAGAAAGAAGGGAAAGTTGATTGGTCTATTTGAGATTTTGGATAAGCTAGGAGAGGTGGCCTACAGACTTGCCTTGCCACCGCATTTATCAGCCGTGTATCCAGTGTTTCACGTATCCATGCTCCGAAGGTATATTGCAGATCCATCTCATGTTCTTGAATTCAGCGGTGTCCAGTTGGACAAGGATCTGACTTGTGAGGAGGAGCCGGTAGCTATATTAGATAGGTAGGTTCGCCAGTTGAGGTCGAAGAGTTATCCTTCGGTCCGTGTTCAGTGGAGAGGTCAGCCTGCCGAGGCAGTAACTTGGGAGTCCGAGTCCGATATGAGGAGTCGTTATCCCCATCTTTTCTCAAACTCAGGTACTTTTCTATGTCCGTTCGAGGACGAACGTTTGTTTTAGAGGCGGAGATTGTGATAACCCAAAAGGTCATCCTAAGTAATTCCAGCGAAATCTGTGTTCCGAGGCCCTGAAAGCCTCCGTTACTCTCACCTTGATATGCGTGTGCAGCCCGGGCGTGTAGCCGGGAAGTCCTTATGTTGAAATTTGATGAAAATGGAATTTTATGATAATTAAATGAATAAAGTTGACTTTGGTCAACATTTTTGGTAAACGGACCCAGACCTGTGATTTGACGGCCCCAGAAGGTCCGTAGGAAAATATGGGACTTGGGCGTATGCCCGGAATCAAATTCCGAGGTCCCAAGCCCGAGATATGAATTTTTAAAGAAAATTGTTTTCTGAAAATAATAAAGGATTTTGAAAATGAATTATTATGTGAAAACCGTGTTACATGGCCCGTATTATGGTTTCGAAGCCCGGAATAGGTTTATTATATGTTATGTGACTTATCTGTGAAATTTGGTGTAAAACGGACTTGAAATGACGTGATTCGGATTAAAATCGGATAAGTTAAGCTTTATGAAGTTTTAAGAAAATTCTATGAGTTTTAGGGTTTAATTCCTTGTTTTTGATGATATTTTGGTGATTTAAAAGCTTTAATAAGTCCGTAGGATGTCTTGGGAGTTGTGTGTGTTTTTGGTTTTGAGACCCGAGGGCTCGGGTGAGTTTCGGGCAGCTAACAGGGTGAAATAGGCTTGGAATTTCTTGTTTTTCCTCAGCTGCTGATGTCTGGTGTTTTGGTCTATGCGATCGCATAGAAGGGGCTGTGATCGCATAGTGTTGAGTGGGGGAAGGGGGTCTGAGACCTTGTGCGATCGCATGGGTGGGTCTGCGATCGGAGTGTAGAAAATCCAGGTGATCTACGATCGCATTCTTTCTTCGCGATCGCGTAGTGTATCAGGGGATCTGGGTGGGGGCTCGGTGATTCTTCTCTGCGGTCGCAGTCTTCCCTCCGCGATCACAGAGGTTTGTGGAACTAACCTTCCGCGATCGCAGCCCTTATTCCGCGATCGCAGAGAAGAAAAATTGCCAAGTTATATTTAGTCCAAAACAGAATACTTTACACGGGAATATCCCATTTTTAGCCTTCTTCTTCTCCTCCCACCCCCATTGACGATCCTCAAGCTAATTTCCCTCCATAAACACTTGGGTAAGTGATTCTAACACTAATTTCTTCCACTTTTCTTCCATAATCACTAGAATCTTGGCCTAAAATCCTAAAATCAATGTAGAAATTAGGGGTTTTTGGGTAGAGTTAGAGTTTAGGGAATTTTGGGCAATTCAACCCCAACTTGGGGTCGAATTTCAACACAAATTATATATTCTAACTCGTGGGGTTATGGGTGATCGGGTTTTGGTCCGAACTTCGAGTT
>ML278220.1:0-26586 GCA_005239495.1 Nicotiana undulata
ATACATTGATTATTTATAGAGTCCGTTTGTTGAGTCCATGATTCAATTCTGATCCAACTCTTCGTTGGTAAACGAATTTGATTGTGACTCAACTTCCTTCCTCTATTTTTTCCTAGCTGAAAGCAACTTCTATCTTCTCATATCAATTTGCAACCTTTTCATATTAGGAGACATTCTCTTAGTTCTTTGATACTTAGTAATCACTGATATCTCCTAGACTTGTATGATTTGTGATCAACTGCTTCATCAGAAGTGTATGCTATGATGGACCTGGTTCAACTGGACGCCTTTTGTCAATCATCAAAACCCATTCAGTGACATGAGCCAACAATAAAAATCAATCAACATTTAATAAGCTAATAACCTTAACCTTAGTTACCAAAAGAGTAATTTTAAGGACATTAAGGGGTAATATAAGAACTACAATTGAAGAATCTTGGGTGTAACTACCCAAGAAACTTCTAGAGTTAGAAAAAATTAAAAAATCGGATTTTTAGGGGGTAAAACATTAACTTTAAAAGGGGATAAGGACTGTAATTGGTAGGAATGTTCTAGAAAGGGGTATAACTGTCCAATAGGATAAGGTTAGACAATTGTACCTGTACTATTTCAGCCTAAAGAGATAAGGAATATGCTAAAAAGATGCTACCCTAAACTTTCCTATATATAGACTAGGATAGTCAACATATTAGAGAGATATTTTTACACCTTTTGACCTTTGAAAACAGATTTTACACAATATAGACACCTTTTACAGATCTGAAAAAACTCTACACTCTATTTCACACCTGAACACACATTAGCACAAAAAAAATACTATTCTACTATTATTCTAAAAATATAATACACTGAAGAAAAGAGTAGAAGAATATGTTGAAACTGATTCTTTTGGTTAGTTTTTTTTAGAAGAAACATGGGTTGTAGTTGCTGATTTTTCTGGGTTGTAAGATTTTGGGTCAAATATCTTGGTTTTTCTTGCTGAATATCCCTCGGTTTTTTCTCTGGCTGGTTTGCTACTTGTGTTGTTGTTATTAAGCTACCAATAACTTGGCATTCTGACCTTTATTTGGTCTCTATTTGCTGTTCTTTTTTATTTCAAGGTATGTAGTTTTTACCTTGTATGAAATAGAACTTCTGAATGAAAATATCAATGTTTTCTATGGGTTTTTACTATAACTTTAGTTTATATGTGTTGACATGCTTACACATGCTAAAATTACATGTTTGATTCACTTTTGTTCGAATCTAAGTGCTGACTTTGTATGTTAGCTACATTTGGTTATGAGTTTAATGGTTCAAATTTGTATAAAACTTAAGGTTAAGTGAAATAACATTAGAAAATGTGAATCTGAATATTAACTATGTCAGATTCACTTTGAAACTCTCAGATCCGGTGTTAGTTATGAAATGTGTATTTTATATATGGGTTCAATTCTCCTTATTACCATGCTGGTAGTTATTGGTGTTATAAGAATATTATGTTTAGTATAGCATCGTTAGAGTTGAATCTGACCCCCTAATAGTCAGATTCATTCTATAAAGATGCGTAAAGTGTTTTGTTTCTTTTTGGTGTTTAAAAATCACAAGTGGAGACATAGGTGTTTAGTCATAGGTAAATCCAAGAAAATTCAAGCTGAAGAAACAAATTAAAATATGTATTTTTCATTTCTGTTTTACTTTTTCTTTATCTTTAGGGAATCTGTATTTTTTTAGTTGAATACTGAGAAAAACAAAATATATTTCTGGACTCATTATTTTCAGGATTATTGTAAACAAAGGACTGGACTATAATGTATTGTTTTGTCGAATTTGGTATATAAAAAATGGGCCAGGCTACTCAAATAGCTCATCAAGGCTTGAACCAGGTTGAACCCCAGGCTATTGGGCCTAAGGGGTACCAAAGCCCCAAAAATTTTAGCGTAGCATATTCTGCTTCAATTTAAAGTTTGGTTAGCATATCCTGTAAAAAGAATTAAATATCTTTAAATCTTACGTAATTCTTTTGCTGAAATTAAGTTGCGCGTAATCCCAGTTTTACAGTGATTGCATATGTTAGGCATCTGATTATAGGATTCGATTGAAATTAAAAACGTCTTTTAACTTTGTATAATTTTGGTATTAAGACTAATCTGCCCGAAATTTCAAATTTTACTGTGAAAATCCGTTTTTTTAAATTCTCGTGATTTACCTTAAATTGCTTATTGTGAATCTAATGAATTTTGAAATATATAAGTATAGTTTTTCTAAACAGCATCTTCTTAACAACTAAAAAATAACAATAAATGTTCGAATCTGCCAAACAAACTTCTGATTGTTGTTCAAAAATCGTAAAACAATATTTTTGTTTGTGCCTTTGATTTCCTTAATTTAGTATGTTTATCTGAATTGTATAAACTTTCCTTTCATGAATAGTCAAAAACTAGGATTGGCCTAAGGGTTAATCGATAAATTGGCTTAAATTTGGCCATAGCCCAAAAACTCGTCCTTAGACTAGCTGACTTAGATTTTAGACTTTGAACATACCCTATAGTCCAAAATACCTCTCTTAGACTAAATACTACAAAACTTAAGGAATAATTATTACTTCAAATAAGCATTTTAATCATCATGACCATAGTCATGATTATGTAATCTACACTCCAGTGTGGCAACTTATGCCTCTGACCACAACTCCGAACAATAATAAAAATCACATATTGTAAATCGCGGGTGCATTTCATGTGACCCGTCTATAATATGTCCAAAATGACAAGTGCACGCCATCGTGACTTGTTTTAAGATAAATCCATAAATATTAAAAGCGGCTAAAAATTAAAAAGGCTAAATTTATAATAGGCTAAAAACATGTGAATAGTCAGATAATTAGGCTAAATATCAATAGTTAAGCGACCGTGCTATAACCACGGAATCCGGGAGTGCCTCACACCTTCTCCCGAGTTAACAAAATTGCTAACTCGGATTTCTGGATCGCAAACAACTTAAAACAGAGTCTAAAATTCGTCGGTTTGGGATTTCAATAAATAAATGGTGCTCCAGAACACCGTCAAAAATTCGGTTGGCGACTCTAAAACTAAAATAAATCCCAAATCCGAATAATGTCACTTAAAGTGGTAAAACTCCCTAATTCACCCTTACTGGAGGGAAAAAGGAGGCGTGACACTCCTACAAAAAGTCACAAATAATTTTTTGAAATTATTATAGAATTTGTAGGAAGTTTTGTTAATTGTTTGCATTTAGTTGCATTTTTGTGCACTCTTATTATTTTAAAGTCATGAAAAACACAAAAAAATATTTATTTCTTCATTACATAGCATTTTAGGTCTTAATTATATTTAGGATTTAATTACTTGAGTTAATTGCATCATTAAACAAAAATCACAAAAAAATATGGGTCATTTTTACATTTTAGCTTTTAATTGCAAATTAGTAATTTCTTTTCTCTAGTTTTAAGTTAATTAATTATTTAAATATTAAAAATAGATAATTAAGTTTAATTCTACATATTAGATTGATTTAGGACTTAATTTAACTTTTTAATTTAATTTTATTAGGAAAAAAAAGAAGGAAGAGCTTTGTTCTCTTCGTTAATTCTAGGAATTACTTTTTTGTGATTGAGTAAGGAATCTCCCACGACTATTTTAGATCCCGTGTTAACTCTTAGCCATACATGATGAAGTAATGTTCTTGTGGTAAAAATTTATTTAACATGTGCTATTTCTTATTAAAAAAATTCTAAAGTTGGTAAAATGATCATGTGTATGGAATCAGCTCAATGAGGTGGATGTGTGATTCTGTTGTCACACGATTAGGAAATGAACAATGTATACCTCTAGTGTTGTATTTTGTAGTTTCACCAATGTACTCGTCTGGGTTTAAAGTGATAGACTCCTCCTGCTCAATTGTTATTGATTCATTATGTGATGTTAAATTTGAAACTATGTTTGTTTTAATTGATTTAGTAATTTTTGGTGTTATAAGAACACGATTTTAGTAATGGAATATATAAATCAAGTGTTAATTGTGTTAAACCTGACTTCCGAAATGAACTTCAATGCGGCAAAGGTTAAGAGAATTAGAATTAATTAATACCTCTTACTTGACATCAACTCTTTTCATAACTCATGACCTTTACGGTTAATCTCAAACATAGAGGATGAATAATATTCAAATATGCTAGTCGCTTTATACGCGAATAATAAATAAATAACTGTGGCCATGGGTGATAGGGTCCAAGTCTGCACTACTATTGAGTAGCGAGGATGGTCGATGTAGTTGTACTCAACAAGGTCGGGATCGATTTCCACAGAGAGTTAATTTATTTGGAATTAGGTATTTATCTAAATCTAAATGCGTGTTTTGTTCCTAATTACACTTCCACACATTTTGGTTTTGATTCTACTTCTAATTCTATTCTATTATATGCAATGATTAAAGCTAAGTACAATATTTTTTATGTTGGTTTTCAAGTGTTTAAAATGACTAGGGTAGTGACTTCCGCCTAGGTGGATATCTAACGGGTAGCAAGATCCTAGAGCAAGCTTGATTAATTTGGGGTCGTAATATAGCTATCACACCCAAGTACTCACTCTATACCTCTCGGTAATTTGAGTGATTTTGCCCAATTTGGCTTTCTCAAGTCCAAATGGGTATTCATGCAATCCAAATGATATTAGCTCAAGTCGGGTATTACTATCTCTAGGTTTAACCCTTTAATTGGGCTTATCAATTTCTTGAGTTTACCCAAATTCCTTGTTAACCTAGTTTTTCTAGACTTAGTCCCTCTTTCTTAAGAAGAGACTAAGTCATAAAGGTATGAATTAGTGTTTGCAACAACTAATTCCACAATTCTAGCAAGAGCTAGGCTAAATATCACTAACCCATAAATATTCAAGCCCTAAATTTCAATACCCATTAAATACCAGCACTAGGATCGGATCACAACCCTAGCTATATGCCTAGCTACTAATAGAAATAACAGAAATCAAAGATGAAAAGAAAATAAAATTCATAATACTAGGTTAAAAGATGAAAATCTAATGTTGTAATGTAAATCTAATATAAATTGCCCAAAAGGGAGGTTTCAGTCATCTCACGTGCTCAGCAAATACACAACATAACCTAAAAATGATAAAAAATTCTAGTTATACTAAGCTGAAATTTCCGGACAAAAATACCTTTGCAGAGGTTACGCGGCTGCGTAATTTTGATCGCGGATGCGTAATTTTGATCACGATCCGCGCTCTTCACTTCTGAATCTGGGTTGAGCATGATTTCGTGGACCGCATAATTTACATCACGGGCGCGTAAAATACTTTCGCGGCCGCGTAATTCTGACGCGGACCACACTTCTTGTTTTAGCTTGAAATGTGAACTCTGTGAACCTCAGCAACCGCGGTCCGCACAATTCTAATTGTGGCCGCGTAGGTACTTTTGCGACCGCACCTTTCTGACGCGGTCCGCGTTCATGTTTTAGCCCAAAAATCAATCTCTATAAATCTTCCTTTACCGGACCTCTAAATAGTGCTCACGACCGGGTTTAACATCTTTTGGCCCAGACTTGATTTCTGTTCAAGGTTTGACTCCTTTATGAGTTGATTATGACTCTTTGGCTCATTTTGAACAATCCCTGCAAGTAAGCATATTACATTAGTTTCCGGGAATACCTTCACGCATTTTTGTCCTTAAATATAAGTAAAAGAGAGCAAATAATAGGTTAAAATCCCTACTTATCAAAGGGTACAGTTCCCATGGCATGTTCACGATACGTAAATCCCATTCGAGTGTGCATTTCATGTGACCCGACCATAACTTCAAATATTAATAAAAAATAAAAATGTCGTAAATCAAGGGTGCATTTCATATGACGCGGCTTGCAATGTGTACCCAAAACGACAAGTGTACGACATCGTAACTTGTTTCAGAAATAATTCCATAAATAATTAGAAGAGGTTAAAAAGTAAAAATGCACAATAGGCTTTAAATATGTAACAAATCAGATAATTAAGTCAATTATTAATAGTTGGGCGACCGTGCTAAAATCACGGAACTCGGGATTGCCTCGCACCTTCTCCCGAGTTAACAAAGCTTCTGGTTTTTGCAAACTTTAAACAGAATCAAACTTTCCTCGATTTGAGATTTAAAATAAACTGGTGACTTGGGACACCATAAATTATCCCAAGTGGCAACTCTGATTAAAATAATAATTTTATTTCGATAATGTCACTTAAATTGGAAAAACTCTCTATCCTCCGGAAAAAATGAGATATGACAAGTTGTAGTTAAGATGGACTTATAGTAAGCAATGGGGTAGTCCAGTGCACAAATTATCTCGTGTTCACTCGGGATCCGTGAAATAGTCTCACCCAAGGCATATCACGTAGACAGACCACGGGTGTATTATGTAGTATATACGTGACGGGATCAACTGAGCCCATAATATTTTTGCGTATCATAAATTTATGTGTAAAATCTACTAAAATTACAACAAATAGGAGATTTGAACCCATAAAATGCTAAAAATCTGTAAAAGCTGATCCCATAAAGTTTAAGTCCTAAATCCGCCTCTCATGTAGACCACTTATTCTAATCCAAATATTAATGAATGCTTTCACGGTTCGAACATGTGACCCATTAGTCATATAGAGATACATTTACCGTTACTCTAAGACTCTCCTTCGTAAAATAAAATAATCTTAATATATCATTTACAAATATGGATGGCTACGAAACTTAAATGAAAAAAGATAAAGAAGAGAGTCCAATAATCCAGATATATCATTACAAGCAGTATGAAGGCCTTAAATGAATAAAGATAAAGAAATAAATTCATTTGATAATTGTCCTTGTTACATGACACCTCAAATATAAAATAACAAAAAAAACGAAAATAATAACACCCATGATTAAAAAAAGAATAAGAAAGGAAAGATATGTATTGTATGCCTTGTGAAGAAAAAGTAGCAATCTATAGAAGCACAACAACACTAGTAAATAAATATGTACAATTCTTCCCTTTCACCCCAAAAAAAAACACCCCATTTCACAACCTCTCTCGTGATTCTAAATTCTTCTCAAAATAGCATTGGAAGAATTTTCTGTTCCATATAAAATGATTCAAAAACCTTATCGTCACCATGCATTAATTCTGACGAATGAAGAGAGAGAGAGAAGCAGACAAGGAAATTTCAGTAGGGAACAAAAGACAAAACTGCATGTTTTTGCACCCTAGAATGGATCACCCAACGTAATCANACACATTGATGCAATGGGCGGGTAAATAATTTAGGCCGCATGGGTAGGAGAGGTAAATAATTCGGGCATAGGCATTAAAGGGTAAATAATTTAAAATTAATGGGTATAAAGTGAAATTTACTCTTCATATTTAGGTCTTAGCACCAAAATTTAGGCCATATCACTTTCTTCCCCCAACTTGTATCAAGCTTTAATTAATATGTGTTATTTCTTTATTAATTATTTAATTACTAAAGCCCTGTGAAAGCGTAACGATCCGGTCGGTCGTTCCGTAGAATTTGCACTGTTACTCCTATTTCTACCTTGTTATGCATTGTTTAGTTGTTTATGATGTGTTGGAGTCGGGTGGTTCGGGTTCGGAGTGGTTGTAATGAGAATTGAGACACTTAGTCTCTTAAAGTAGCCTTATAATTGGAAAAGTCAACTAGGAGTTGAATTATTGGTAAACGACCTCGAAATGCAGAATTTATGGGTCGGATAGCTTCGTTAGGTGATTTAGGACTTAGGAGTGTGTTCGGAATGTAATTTTGATGTCCGGTGTAGAATTACGCTTGAATTGGCGTAAGTTAGTTTTTGGCGATTTCCGGTCGGCAGTGAAAAATAGGCTATCGAGGTCGGAATGGAATTCCGGAAGTTTGAGAAGGTTCGTAATGTCATTTTGGATATGTGTGCAAATTTTCAGGTCAATCGAATGTGTTTTGGATGGTTTCGGCATCGTTGGTGAAATTTAGAAATTTCTAAGTTCATAGGCTTGAATTTGATGTGATTTTGATGTTTTTGCGTTGTTTTAGGTGTTTCGAAGGATCGACTAAGTTTGAATGATGTTATGGGATGTGTTGGTAGGTTTGGTTGAGGTCCCGGGGGCCTCAGGTGTATTTCAGATGCTCAAACGGGCATTTTTGATCTTTGGGAGTTGCTGGTTTTCTGGTGTTTTTTGCAGCAGTGGTTCCTTCATTGCGATTGCGTGGTAATTGTTACGATCGCGTGGAGTAATGATTGAGGCAGGAGGATTTGTTCTATGCGATCGCGTAATAAGGATTGCAATCTCATAGGTTGGGCAGTCTTGAGCATTGCGGCTGCGTGGTTCCTTGTGTGATCGTGTAGAAGAAAAGGAGGCGCTGAGGTTGTTGCAACTGTTCTTCGCGACCCTTATTCATTTTTCCACCATTTTATAACAGGGTTGAAGCTTTTGAGAGAGATTTTTGAGGAACCCAAAGGGGAACCACTTGGAGGTAATATTCTTGACTTCATAAATCATTTATATGTGATTAAAGGTCTAATTAGTGGTGAAAATTTGGGGAAAATCAGTGCAAAAAAGGGTAATTAGGGCTTGAGATTAAGAGACCTTAAAAAATTAAATTGAGGGGTCATTTAAACTCTGATTTCAGAGTTTTTGGTATGTATAGAATCGTGAGAGGATGAGGATCCTTATGGTGTAAATTGTATCAAGTTTCGAGACGTATCCCGGGGGTCGGGTTTGGCCAATTTCGGAATTTGTGCCTAATTTTGATAGTTTTCGATTTGGTTTCGTTTCCCTAGCATATTTTGATGTGGTAAATCTGATTTTGATAGACTCGGATCTTTTGGGAGTCGATTCGAGGGGAATGAGTATTGCAGAGTAGCTTTTCGGACAGGTTTGAAGTAAGTAATGACTTTAAATCTTGTTCTGAGGGTATGAAACCCCGGACTTAGCATCTTCTCACTGTTTTGGAGTGACGCACATGCTGAATGACGAGTGTGTGGCGTGCACTGATTGGGGATTTGGACTTCGTCCTTCCCGTGGAAACTATGAGTTGCGTAATTATTTATAAATCATATGATAAATTATGTTTCAAGACTATTACTGTATTCTTGGGTTGTACGCCATGTTTGGGGCCTTGTGCCGACCTGTTTGGACCCCTTGGAGGCTATTTACTACTATTCCTCACTGTGTTGATTCATGTTTTACACTCAGTCCTGTCATGTTTAACTGATTTCAAAACTCAGTCTTATTTACATTCATTTGTGATTAAATTGCTATTTTGGGTCGAGTACCCCATTTTACTGATAGCCCGAGCGGCTTCTTATGAGGTTTTCGACTGAGTGAGGCCGAGGGCCTAAGTTGTGAGGATATTATGGGATCGGGCTGCGCGCCGCATCATGATATACTGTTATGGTGACTGAGTGAGGTCGAGTGCCTGATTGTAAGGATATGATATTGGATCGGGTTGCATGCCGCAACAGATATTATATGGATCGGGCTGCACGCCGCAGCATATATAGCGGTTGGGTTGTAGGAGCCACTCCGGAGTCTGTACACCCTCAGTGAGCGCAGGTACCTACTGAGTGCGAGTGCCGAATGACGAGTGATTGGGAGGCATGCGTGACAGTGAGGTGCTGAGTGACTGATACTAAGTGATTGTGAGGTGCTGAATGACTGATTCTAAGTGATGCTTTTCCCGAGGGGCGGTTTATGTGTCACGACCCAAATTCCCAACCTTAGGGATCGTGATGGCGCCTAACACCGCACTTGCTAGGCAAGCCAATGTTAGAGTTCGATTAACTATTTACCTTTGATTATCCATTTAAACATAATTAACAATTATAAAATAAACTTAAGCTACTGACTTTCAATGAATAATTCCGAACATAAAATAATAAACACTTAAATAAACTGAGCCACGAACTAATTATATAAGTAACTCTAGAACTACCCCAGGGTCTGGTGTCACAATTCACGAACTACTAAAGAATACTACAAATAATGGGCTGAAAGAAATAGTGTAATTGTTCTGAATAAAATAAAACAGTTTTATAAAAATAGGAGAAGACTCTCGGGATCTGCAAACGCCGGCAGATATACCTCGTGTCTTCGAATAAATGAATAGCTACTCTAAATATCTCTATTGCTGGTCGATACCTGGATCTGCACAAAAGAGTGCAGAGTGTAGTATCAGTACAACTGACCCTATGTACTGAGTAAGTGCCGAGCCTAACCTCGACGAAGTAGTGACGAGGCTACGGGGGGGCATTAACAACATATACATGTGACAATAATATATACAATAACGCAACAAAACGATGCTACACGAACAAGAAAAATATAACTGAGAAAATAAATATAAAGCAAGAAGGAAATCTAAACAAATAATTAAGTACTGTAATAACAATGAAATAACTGAGCCGCCTTTTCCAGGCATCAGCTATAACAACCTCTCAAATGATTTTCAAGTTTTCAAACTTTAACTTTAAATAAAAGTAGTGCCAAAATATGAAAAATAGTAATATAAAATGGTAGTTTCAAATCTTGGTTTTTCTATGAAAATCATTAAAAATATAATTGTCCTCCCTTATTTCTCCTTGTTGCGGTGTGCAACTCAATCCCACCAGACATATCATATCAATGTTTTCACCTGTATCACGATCAATTTATTCACCTGTATCACAATCAATTATCCACCCTTATCACCGCCTTTCAAGACAAAGCCTTTCACAATATTTATGTCTCGACAAATTATAAACAGAACAAGTTTCACCTTAAAAAAATAGTAAAAGCAGGGTATGAAATAATGACAATAAAAGAATGAGTGTTCCAACCTTTATTTTATAAACAGTAAAACATGCATATTCTCTCTTATCATTGTCTTGTTGCGGCGTGCAACCCGATCCCACTTATTCATAATATCACAATCAATTATCCACCCTTATCAAAGCCCCCTTATCACACCAATTTTGTTTATTCATCGAAAACTTTCACAGTTCAGGCCAAGCCTTTCACAACACTTTTATTTCAACAAATTTCAAACAGAAAATAGTATAGCTCGTAAGCTTCAGCCAATATCATTTCACAATAAAACCAACAAAAATATATGTAAACATCGTAACGCTGTCAACCCAGCTCAGTCTTTATGTACCATGATAAAATCAAGAGAACAACCAACACTTTTAATACACCTGCCACAACAATTGGCAACAATCAATTGAAACCAATTTTTCCTAATAAACTCAATATCATTAATTAAGGTTAAAGGAACTAACTTTATTGAAAATTATAATTTTTTTTAAGTTTTCTCAAAAAAGTGAAAACCCGACCCCGGGCCTGCTTGGTCTAAACTCGGGGTGCGGACCAAATTACGTTTACCCATTCACCCACGAACCCAAATATACAATTAGTTTAGAAATCCAACCTCAATTCGAGGTAAAGATTCAATTATTACAAAATTCCCTAATTCTACCCAAACCCTCAATTTTTACCATGGAAATTCTTAGTCTTTGATTTAAAAGTGATGAAAAACAATGAGTAATTGAAAGAGTAAAGTTTAGATTTGATTACCTATGACTTGGGGATGATATTTGGTGAAAGAATTCGTTCCTAGGGCTGTGGGGTTCGAAAATTTGAAAAAGAAGAAGTCTGCCCGTTTTATCTATATTTTTCTGCCAGCTATTCTGCCTCGTTTCTCATGTCAAACGATCCGAAAACTCGATTTTTATATCTCCAATGTATTCCTTGTGAAATTCTAATCAAGTTAGGCTTTTGAATCACTCAAGTTGACCTTATAATGAAGTACATATGTAGGTTTTAATATTTGCAAATAGTGCAGATTTTTAATACACTCCAGTGGCAATTTCGTAATTAACCTGAAAAATATGGTAACCTTAGTACAATGCCCATAAAATTCTCATACGATGTCCAAATTCGATGATTCTTTTTGCTACGGGTCCGTAATTATGATACAGATCTAATATTTCATTCAAAACAGAAATCAGAGATCATTTGTTCAATATGATATCATTTATACTTGAACAAACAACGTCAAAGCATAAGAAAGAACGAGCGCAACACAACTCAAACATATTTGAAACTCACCCGAGCCCTAGGGGCTCTAAACCATACATGCACGGAAGTCTAAAATCATCATAAGGACTTGCGCGCGTGATCAAATCATAAAAATAACATTTACAACTATGAATTAAACCTCAAAACTCATTATTTTCCTCAAGAACACTTATAATTCATAACTTTTCAACCGGATGTCCGACTCACGTCAAACGAACTCTATTTTTCACCAAATTTTACAAGAAAGGCCTAAATATCATAACAAATCTGTATCGGGCTCCAGAAACAAAATACGGCCCCGACAACAATGATTTCAAATATTAATTCTTTTTTCTTTATTTCATAAATATTTCAGCAAAACAATTTCTTTCAAAAATTGATTTCTAAGGCTTGGGACCTCGGAATTCATTTCCGAGCATACGCCCGAAACCCATATTTTATTGCAGACCTCCCGGGATCGTCGGAACACAGATCCGGGTCCGTTGATTCAAAATGTTGACCAAAGTCAACTATAATCAAATTTTAACTCTAGAAATTACTATTTCTCATATTTTAACATAAAAGCTTTCCGGTTTCACGCCCGGACTGCGCACGCAAATCGAGGTATTTAAAATTTGTCGTATTATGGTTAATAAGCCTAGAATTGGGTATAAATTCTTAAAATGACCTTTTGGATCATCACAATATCCACTTCTAAAACTAACGTTCGTCCTCGAACGAACATAGAAGATTACCTGAATTAGCGAACAAGTGTGGATATTTACTCAGCATGTCCGACTCAGACTCCCAAGTAGCTGCCTCAACGGGCTGACCTTTCTACTTCACTCGAACTAAAGGATAACTCTTGGACCTCAACTGACAAACCTGGCGGTCCAAAATAGCCACCGGCTCCTCCTCATAAGTCAGGTCTTTGTCCAGTTGGACAGAGCTGAAATCTAACACGTGGGACGGGCCACCATTATATTTCCGGAGCATAGATACATGGAATACCGGATGAACTGAGGATAACTCTGGAGGCAACGCAAGTCTATAAGCTATCTCCCCCACCTTATCAAGAATCTCAAACGACCCGATATACCTAGGGATCAACTTGCCCTTCTTCCTAAACCTCATAACACCCTTCATGGGTGATAACCGAAGCAATACTCTCTCTCCAACCATGAATGCCACATCACAAACCTTACGATCGACATGACTCCTTTTCCTAGACTGAGCTGCACCAAGTCTCCCCTGAAGGATCTTGATCTTATCTAAGGCCTCCTAAACTAAATCTGTGCCCAGTAACCGAGCCACTTCCAGCTCAAACCATCCAACTGGCGATCTACACCTTCTACCACATAACGCATCATAAAGAGTCATCTGAATGCTCAACTGATAAATATTATTATAAGCAAACTCCGCTAACGACAAGAACTAATCCCGCGAACCTCCAAAGTCAATAAAACAAGCGCGGAGAATATCCTCCAAAATCTAAGTGGTACGCACAGACTGCCCGTCAGTATGAGAATGAAATGTTGTGCTCAACTCCACTCGGGTACCCAACTCACGCTGAACTGCCCTCCGAAAGTGCGAAGTAACTGCGTACCTCGATCTGAAATGATAGACACGAGCATACTGTGAAGGCAAAAAATCTCCCGAATATATATAACTGAGCCAATCGCTCTGAAGTATAAGTACTTGCCACGGGAATAAAGTGTGCTGATTTGGTTAGCATATCCACAATAACCATGTCACGACCCCAAATCCTAATAGGCCGTGATGGCGACTATCGTGGAACTAGGCTAGCCAACCATCACGTTACTACGCAATTGTTTTTATTTTAACAGTTCACAATGCAATAATAAACAACAATCATAATAAAGAAATAGTTTATATAAGTCTTAGCGCCCCAATAGAAATCTAAACAACTCTAAACAACCTCCCAGAACTGGAGTCAATAGTCATGAGCATCTAAGAATAAATAAATCTAACTCTCCTAAGACTATAATATATGTCTCTGAATCAAATGCCAAAACTAAATAAGAAAGGGAAATGGAGAAGTTGTGGAGGCTGGGCAGCTACCTCGAAATCCTGTGAAATGATGCTATCGAACCTGCGTCAGCTACTGCTGCGAGCTAGTAACTAGATCTGTGCACAGAGGCGCATGGATTCTTTATGAGTACGCCAACTCAGTAGTAATGAAAATAAATCACAGTCTGAGTAATATAAACACACAGAACAGATACACAATTTCACAAAAGCCAGTAAAACACCAAGTCACCAGGTAGTATTCAGCAAATACATAAGTTCGAAATCAGTTTCCAGAAAATCCTTTCAACTAAGTGTAATATCAGTATATCTCAGTAAAACCAGTTTGAAAATGAAGTAATTCATAGTTTGAAAACTCAGTAAAAATCTTCATAAACTGCCCCTCGGGCCATAATAATTTCTCGTAACAATTTCTTTCAGTATCAGCCCATCAGGCAACCTCACAATCACTCTGCCTATCAGGCAACCTCACAATCACTCTGCCCATCAGGCAACCTCACAATCACTCTGCCAATCAGGCAACCTCACAATCACTCTGCCCATCAGGCAACCTCACATTCACTCTGCCCATCAGGCAACCTCACAACACTCTGCCCATCAAGCAACCTCACAATCACTCTGCCCATCAAGCAACCAATCACTCTACCCATCAGGCACCCTCACAATCACTCTGCCCATCAGGCTTCCTCGCCATCACTCCTCATAAGCCCCGCGGGCATCACTCAATCAGTACCGGCGCTCACTAGGGGTGTGTTACAGACTCCAGAGGGGCTCCTACAGTCCAAACGCAATAATAACATAAGGCTTGGAAGCCTTCTCACCTCTCTCATAAGGCCTGGAAGCCTCCTCACCTCTCCGGCGCTCACTGGAAATGGACTCAGACTCCGAAGGGGCTCATACAGCCCAAGCACAATAACAACATAAGGCCGGGAAGCCTTCTCATCTCTCTCATAAGTCCTGGAAACCTCCTCACACCTCTCATAAGGCCTGGAAGACTTCTCACATCACTCATAAGGCCTGAAAGCCTCCTCGCATCACTCATAAAGCCTGGAAGCATCCTCACATCACTCATAAATCCTGGAAGCCTCCTCACATCACTCAGTCAGACACTCTCAATTTGCCCTTAGGCCATAAACATACTGGGTTCTCGACCCAAAACAATATTTTATTTTTCAATAATTAGTATCAAAATACTCCGAGTGTCAAAACAATTTACTAGGAAAAGACTGAGTGTAAAATCATAGCATATCAGTGAGGAAAATATAGTAAACACAACCCTCAAAGGGTAAACAAATCGGCACTAGGCCCCAAACACGGCTTACAGCCCAAAATATATCATAATAAAATAATACTAATTTAAGAATAGGCTTAGAAATCGGTTTCGCAACTCAATAGTCGCATAAATAGGAAATATGTTTCCAAAGTTTCCACTTTTTCATTTCAAAACCCGTGAAAGGGTGCATAGTCCGGGGTTTCACACCCTCAGGACAAGATTTAAAGACATTCCTTACCTCAAAACTAGCCTGGAATTATTCCGCAATGCGCTTGCTTCTCGAATCAACCTCTGAAGGCTCCAAATATACGAAGTTTAGATTTTTATCATCAATATATGCTTAAAGAACGAATTCTAATTGAAAATAATCGAATTTAACTCAAAAATCCGAAACCGGTGAAAACCCAACCCCGGGACCGCGTCCTGAAACTCAGAAATTTTTATACAAAAGTGTTCTTCGTGCTCTCACGAGTCCTTGCATATAAAGAACACCAAATTCAAAGTTCGTTTGACCCCTCCAATCGACCCCTAAAGGTCTCTTAATCTCAAGCCCTAAAACTTAATTTTTCTACTGATTTTCATGAATTAAACCCTGATATTTTGATACTTAATCACATAAAATCGAGTTTTAGGGTCCAAAATCCTTACCTCAATGAAGAACAATGATTTTCTCTCTTAAAAATTGCCTCAAAAGCTTCTTCCCGTTCAAAAATTGGAAGAAAACTCGGACTGCTCGTTATATATATATTGTTCACGCATTTTACTGCTCCCAATGGATTCCTTGTAAATTCTAATCAATTTAGGCTTTTGAATCACTCAATTTGACCTTATAATGAAGGAGATATGTAGGTTTTAAGATTTGCAAATAGTGCAGGTTTTTAATACGCCGTCAGGGGAAATTTCATCATTAACCTGAAAAATTGGGCAACCTTGGTAAATACGATGTCCACATTCAACGATTCTTTTTGCTATGGGTCCGTAATTACGATACGGATCTAATACTTAATTCAAAAAAGTAATCGGAGCATAAGGAAAACGAGCACAACGCAGCCCAAACCTATCCAAAACTCACCCGAGCTCCTTGGAACCCCACACAAACATTCTAACAAGTCCCATTACATAACTCGAATTTATTCGAACCTTCGGAACACCCAAAACAACACCAAAACACCAGATCTACGTCGAATTCGAGCCTAAGAACTTTGAAATTTCTATAATCCACCAACGATGCCGAAACCATCCAAAATAACTCTGATTGACCTGAAAGTTTGCAGACATATCCAAAATGACATTACAAACCTTCTCCAACTGTCGGAATTCCATTCTGACCACGATAGCCTATTTTCCACTGCCGACCGGAATCGCCAAAAACTAACTTTCGACAATTCAAGCCTAATTCTACACGGGACATCACAAAATTATTCTGAACACACTCCTAAGTCCCAAATCACCTAACGAAGCTATCTGAGCCATAAAATCCGCATTCCGAGGTCGTTTATCAATAAGTCAACTCTCAGTTGACTTTTTCCCATTTTAAGGCTATTTTTAAAGGCTAAATGACTGGACTCTCGGTACAACCATTCGATTTCAAGCCTACCAACTCTAATACATCAAATATAGTATAATCATTCTATAACAAGTCAATAGCAATAATTATAATGCAGGTTCTACGTAACGACAGATCGGGTCGTTACATTCTCCTCTTCTTAAACAAACGTTCGTCCTCGAACGTGCCTAGAGATGTTCCAACACCACCAAAAATTGCAGTGTAACCTTCCATGAACATATTCGGAGGTGATCCCACGTCACCCTACCCCATCTAGGTATGATAACACAACATAGCTGAAATTTCATTATCAAATCCTGACCCATAAACCTTAAAACCAAGTTTCCACTTCTGAAATAATTTACAAGTTCAAATTTCTATGACTATAATCTTAAATAGTCTGAACACGCTGTATCAAACCATATCCGTAACCCAAGATGAAATCACATAATATACCGCGTGGCTCAACCACTCATAGCGATAACTCCTAACCACAATAGTTGTTCAACAACTCAATACATATACATACCGTCTTATCAAACCATGCCTCACTCTAACACTTCCATATACTGCCGATGATGAAAGAAACCCGTACAAACCAACAACCATTCGTCCGATCAGTATCAATGCCAGCCAGTTCCATAACTTGTGCAACTTGTGCATTCAATAACCACATACCAAGAGCTCAATTCATTAAATAAAGAAGACTCACACGAGAGGACTATCCTGCCACTAACACTTACCATTACCACATCATGCTAAAAGCCTAATACGCATCGTGAAACCATATCACACAAATACGACACCAAGGATCATACCTCAATCTAACTGAGCTACAAAGCATGATCCCTTCCAACCGCTAGACCACATGACATACTCCAAGACACCTTGATCAAAATTAATAACCATGCAAAATTCGACGTCCATTACTCAAAATGCATTACCATAACCATGGGGAAATCAGACGATACCATGCCACCCGAATCAGAAAGAACATAACCAACACGTCTCAACCCTGCAACACCCAATTACTTACCTTACTCAAATCTCGCTATAAAGCCCCGATAGAACTACACCCTGTGCACATATATAACAAACTATCACAACTCCTCGAAACACCGAAAGGTAACTCATAGACCACTTCGAAACACGAATAAGCTCAGCGACAATCAAATGGTACATCCCTCAAAAATAGCAATTTGGGGTCAACAATCCTGACTCGATGCAGAACACACACCCATACTGGCCTACCAATAACTCTAAGTACTATTTCTCTCTGAAAGTTCATAGTGGCTGAGTCATGGCATATACTAACACCTGACTAGATTTGCTCGCATCTTCATAGTTTCAACCACAAAATAATCTGTTTATTAGAACTCTTAGTCTCAAAGTCCATGAAGCGCACAAAAGTTACCATATATGATCCCAAAAGCACCACCCGGATATATAACATGTCTCCAATACTCAATCACTCCACGAGGGATACCCCTATAATTATTCTGTGCCCCCGAGCAAACTCGAATATCAACAGTCGATCCAACAAGAAAGCGTCGCAATACTAATGAAGCATCCTTATTCAAGCACATTGTCTTAAGCACCTTGCCCCTTATTATAGTATACCCCCATCCAGTCACACCAATTAGTGATATCATTTACCTAATCATCTGAACTGCCAGTTCTGACCTTCCTTCCAGAACTGAACTGTGACCTCACATAGGCCACTCTCCACTATACACAAAATACTGCATACGCCATGCGATCCTATGATAAATAGGAGAACCTCATGCTCCTTTCCTAGCCACACACAACTATGTACCCAACTAGCCAAGAACTTTCCATTTGATCCCATCTAGAAGAAAAATCACTATACATCACATGGCCCTCACGCCAGTAGAAATATACATCTCCAACCGTGGTAAAATCCATCAAGAACTCCCGAATAAGACTTGTACAACAGCAAACCGCCAGGACTGAATCCTTCTAACTCAACCGAGCTACGCATGCCACCAAATCCCAAGAGAATTGCTCAGAAACACCTGTAACAACTCATTACTTCATAACACCCACATAACTAATCATATCCCTTATCGTTTATCATGATGATCCGACATACTACCAAGCTGTCCTATTCATTCAAGTTCCTTCTGACTTACCTTCGAATTGATACTTTTTCATGCCATAATACCGCAATTCTCAATCCAGACTCACCGCACAAAACCCGAGCATAAAATATACAGTCTAAGGCTCATAAGCCGCTGAGTACTCCCTCAAATATCCCCCAAAAGCACCCCATTAGAAATACTTACCCTGAAGAGACTTCCTGCGAATTTAAAGTCATTACCTTCACTTTCCTGATACTGATGGATAGAATCCATGATAATGCAAATACACCACAAGCCTATACACCTTCCCCATAAATCTCAGTTCTAGCCCTTCTTACACCTTGAAGATCCTCGATCGCTACATATAACCTTGAATCCGTCTGAACCATTCTCGAACGTCATTTACTCTATGCAATTTCAATTACACTAACCAAGTAAACAAAACGACCTGACCCCGCTTGCAAACCACATACTAGGAAAGTAATCCACACCTTTGAAGCAACAAGCACACTCATACATTTCACACACTACACTTTCAAGTACAACTCAATCATTCAATAAATTCCCTTGTCCGTAAAGTACATTACAACCTGTATCGAAGAAATTTCCATCACTCGAGTCATTCTCATACCCCACCTCTGTAGGTCATAATTGATTCACCAACATACCTCAAACCGAAACCAATTCAACAGATAATCCTGTAATCAACTTATTAATACGAACTCCCCCACTTGGCTCAAAGCCAAAGATCAAGACAACCAATAACTCACGATGCCCATACACTATCATTGCCACCATACTGTGGTGAGGTTCAACTAAATCCTTCATACGCTCATACGACCCAAACAATCTAACACTCAAATCAAATGCAAATCTCGCATCCACCATTGTAATGGTCATGCCAACTCCCACAAGCGATCTAAACTCAAATTACAACATACATCATTACTGATAGAGAGAACTTACTACAGATAAACATAAGGGTCACACACCTCAAGAAAACCCGCATGAGATACCCCTACCTGCTTAACCTCAAAATGATATCTCCCAATACACATATGAAAATCATAACTATCACACAATCACTATACCTTCCTACAGTAGAACACAACCATTGCCTTCCCCCAAGACATCCCATTAAGCGGTATAAGAACCTGAAGTTGATGGCAGTACTAACACTGCGGTTGTGGTCAAGGAATTCTTGAGCTTCTGGAATCTCTACACACACTCGTCTGACCACATGGATACCATCACTGGACACCACGTGTCCCAAGAATGCTACTGAACTGAGCCAACAATTCACACTTGGAGAACTTCGTACAAGCTTCTCCTCCCTATATCCTTGTAATACCATCATCAAATGCCGAGTATGCTACCTTTGGCTACGAGAGTACGCCAGGATGCCATCAATGGATAGAATAATAAAGAAGTGCCAACACGGCTGAAACACACCGTTAATCAAATACATGAACATTGCTAGGGCACCGATTAGACCAGGGACACCACTAGAACTCAGAACATAACAAGAAAATCTACTTCACTCCACAACTAAGCTACACGAGAGGTCCTTCGATACACTCCCAACTCGAGGTCATAGTCTAACTCAAGACAGAAGTCAAATACTTAATGGTTCTTGCCACATCTCCCGCCAATTCATTTTGGTCAATATCAAACAACCTGAATACACCTAACTATCCGATCACACTCACCATGTAGTCATCTAGTCACAAAGTTTCATCAATAAGGACACAGACGGACATATAAGTCCTCCAACACATGTGCTCACCCAAATGAAATCTCAACACTCAAGCCACAGACAAAATCCGGCCTCAAGTCCTTCCGACTAGCCCACTATTAACATGTTAAAACAAATCACATCTCACCCATCGAGGTCACAAGCCACTGACGTACAACTGATACCAAGCGCTCGCGTGCGCATTCGAATACATGAAAGGAATTCAAAGAGTTACGCTTTTGGATGAATAAATGGATTCGCACGATAAGAATTCAAGAATGTGGAATGTTTCCTAAGGGTTCTGCAGCCTCTAGAAAATAAGTACAGACATCTTTGTACCGATCCACAAGACTCTACTAAACATGCTCATGACCGTTGAGTCCTATGTAACTTGGCTCTGATACCGACTTGTCACGACCCCAAATCTTAATACGCTGTGATGGCGCCTATCGTGGAACTAGGCTAGCCAACCATCATATTACTATGCAATTGTTCTTATTTTAACAGTTCACAATGCAACAATAAACAACAATCATAATAAAGAAATAGTTTATATAAGTCTTAGCGCCCCAATAGAAATCTAAACAACTCTAAACAACCTCCCAGAAGTGGAGTCAATAGTCATAAGCATCTAAGAATAAATAAATCTAACTCTGCTAAGACTATAATATATGTCTCTGAATCAAATGCTAAAACTAAATAAGGAAGGGAATTGGAGAAGCTGTGGACGCTGGGCAGCTACCTCGAAATCCCGTGAAATGCTGCTATCGAACCTGCGTCAGCTACTGCTGCGAGCTAGTACATGGATCTGTGCACAGAGGCACAGGGAGTCTTTATGAGTACGCCAACTCAGTAGTAATGAAAATAAATCACAGTCTGAGTAATATAAATACACAGAACAGATACACAATTTCACAAAAGCCAGTAAACACCAAGTTACCAGGTAGTATTCAGCAAATACATAAGTTCAAAATCAGTTTCCAGAAATCCTTTGAACTAAGTGTAATATCAGTATATCTCAGTAAAATTCTCAGTAAAACCAGTTTGAAAACGAAGTAATTCATAGTTTGAAAACTCAGTAAAAATCTTCATAAACTGCCCCTCGGGCCTAATCATTTCTCGTAACAATTTCTTTCAATATCAGCCCATCAGGCAACCTCACAATCACTCTGCCCATCAGGCAACCTCAAAATCACTATGCCCATCAGGCAACGTCACAATAACTCTGCCCATCAGGCAACCTCACAATCACTCTGCCCATCAGGCAACCTCAAAATCACTCTGCCCATCAGGCAACCTCACAAACTCTGCCCATCAGGCAACCTCACAATCACTCTGCCCATCAGGCAACCTCAAAATCACTCTGCCCATCAGGCAACCTCACAAACTCTGCCCATCAGGCAACCTCACAATCACTCTGCCCATCAGGCACCCTCACAATCACTCTGCCCATCAGGCATCCTCACCATAACTCATCATAAGACCCGCGAGCATCACTCAATTGGTACCGGCGCTCACTAGGGTGTGTTACAGACTCTGGAGGGGCTCCTACAGCCCAAGCGCAATAATAACATAAGGCCTGGAAGCCTTCTCACCTCTCTCATAAGGCTTGGAAGCCTCCTCACCTCTCCGACGCTCACTGGAAATGGGCTCAGACTCCGAATGGGGCTCCTACAACCCAAGCGCAATAACAACATAAGGCCTGGAAGCCTTCTCATCTCTCTCATAAGGCCTGGAATCCTCCTCACACCTCTCATAAGGCTTGGAAGCCTCCTTACATCACTCATAAGGCCTGGAAGCCTCCTCGCATCACTCATAAGGTCTGGAAGCCTCCTCACATCACTCATAAGGCTTGGAAACCTCCTCACATCACTCATAAGGCCTGAAATCCTCCTCACATCACTCAGTCAGACACTCTCAATTTTCCCTTAGGCCATAAACATATAGGGTTCTCGACCCAAAATAGTATTTTATTTTTTCAATAAATAGTATCAAAATACTCCGAGTGTCAAAATAATTTACCAGAAAAAGACTGAGTTTATAATCATAGCATATCAGTGTGGAAAATATAGTAAACACAACCCTCAAAGGGTAAACAAGTCGGCACTAGGCCCCAAACACGGCTTACAGCCAAAAACATATCATAATAAAATAATATTAATTTAAGCAGACTTAGAAATCAGTTTCGCAACTCAATAGTCGCCTAAATAGGAAAGATGTTTCCAAATTTTCCACTTTTTCACTTAAAACCCTGTGAACGGGTGCAAAATCCAGGGTTTCACACACTCAGGACAGGATTTAAAGACATTACTTACCTTAAAACTAGCCTGGAATTATTCTGCAATGTGCTTGACTCTCGAATCAACCTCCGAAGGCTCCAAATATACCAAGTTTATATCTTTATCATCAATATATGCTTAAGGAACGAATTCCAATTGAAAAATATTGAATTTAACTCAAAAATCCGAAACTGGTCAAAACCCGACCCCCAAGAACGCATCCCGAAAATCAGAATTTTTTATACAAAAGTGTTCTTCGTTCTCTGACGAGTCCGTGCATATAAAGAACACCAAAATCGGAGTTCGTTTGACCCCTTATATCGACCCTTAAAGGTCTCTTAATCTCAAGCCCTAAAACCCAATTTCTTTACTGATTTTCATAAATTAAACACTGATATTTTGATCCTTAATCACATAAAATAGAGTTTTAGGGTCCAAAATACTTACCTCAATGAAGAAAAATGATTTCCTCTCTTAAAAATTGCCTCAAAAGCTTCTTCCCGTTCAAAAATTGGAAGAAAACTCGGAGTGCTCGTTATATATATATTGTTCATGCGTTTTACTACTCCCAATGGATTCCTTGTAAATTCTAATTAATTTAGGCTTTTGAAACACTCAATTTGACCTTATAATGAAGGAGATATGTAGGTTATAAGATTCGCAAATAGTGCAGGTTTTTTATACGCCGTCACGGGCAATTTCGTCATTAACCTGAAAAATCGGGCAACCTTCGTAAAATAGACATAAAATTCTCATACGATGTTCAAATTCGACGATTATTTTTGCTACGGGTCCGTAATTACGATACAGATTTAATACCTCATTCAAAACAGTAATCGGAGTTCATTTGTTCAATATAATATCATTTATGCTTGAAGAAACGATGTCGAAGCATAAGGATAACGAGCACAACGCAGCCCAAACCTATCCAAAACTCACCCGAGCTCCTTTGAACCCCACACGAACATTCTAACAAGTCCCATTACATAACTTGAATTTAGTCGAACCTTCGGAACACCCAAAACAATACCAAAACACCAGATCTACGTCGAATTCAAGCCTAAGAACTTTGAAATTTCTAAAATCCACCAACGATGCCGAAACCATCCAAAACAACTCCGATTGACCTGAAATTTTGCAGACGTGTCCAAAATGACATTACAAACCTGTTCCAACTGTCGGAATTTCATTCCGACCACGATAGCCTATTTTCCACTGTCGACCGAAATCGCTAAAAAGCTAACTTTCGCCAATTCAAGCATAATTCTACACCGGACATCACAAAATTATTCTGAACACACTCCTAAGTCCCAAATCACCTAACAAAGCTATATGAGCCATAAAATCCGCATTCCGAGGTTGTTTACCAATAAGTTAACTCTTAGTTGACTTTTTCCCATTTTAAGGCTATTTTTTAAAGGCTAAATGACTGAACTCTCGCTACAACCATTCGATTTCAAGCCTACCAACTCTAATACATCAAATATAGTATAATCATTCTATAACAAGTCAATAGCAACAATTATAATGCAGGTTCTACCTAACGACAGACCGGGTCGTTACAAACCCAAACTGCATCAAATTTTCTCTGAGTCTATAGAAGCCCAACAACGAAGTCCATAGTGATATGATCCCACTTCCAATTAGGAATCTCTATCTGTTGTAGCAAACCACCTGGTCTCTGATGTTCATACTTTACCTGCTGCCAATTTAAGCAACAGGCCAGATACGCCACAATGTCCTTTTTCATCCTTCTCCACCAATAATGCTGCCTCAAATCTTGGTACATTTTAGCTGCCCCTGGGTGAATGGAATACTTAGAACTGTGAGCCTTCTCAAGGATCAACTCACGAAGGCCATCAACATTAGGCACACATAACCGACCTTGTATCCTCAAAACACCATCGTCTCCAACTATAACCTTCTTGGCATCACTGTGCCGAACCGTGTCCCTAAGAACAGCCAAATGTGGGTCACCATCCTACCGCTTCCGGATATGCTCAATTAGAGAAGACCGAGCGACTTTACAGCTAGAACACTGTTGGGGGAAATATCCAACCTCACGAACTGATTAGCCAACGTCTGAATGTTTGAGGCTAACGGCCTATCACCAACTGAAATATACACAAGGCTGCCCATACTCACTGCCTCTATTTTCTTAATAGTTGTTCATAGCCAATTACGGAATTATCAACAGCTTCACGTTAACAATAATCTCCTTTCAACCTTCACAATACTGATGACGAGGTGCGATTCATGAAGACCTCATAATTATATACCTGACTTAACGTGTCTCATTTAACGTCACATGGGCGGGCACCTACCTTGTAGGTTAAGGCTCAATAATTATAGCACAAATTTGGAAAATTATGCACACATAGTTGTTAATTTATTTATTTACTTATTATTAGTATTACTTTTATTATTACTTGTTCATTCATTATTATGATTATGATCATTATTTTATACATAAATTGTTGAATAAGACTAACAGGCATGACTCCCTACCAGTACTATAGCAAAGTTTTAATTCACAGCGGAGACTTTAAACACAAGAATTTCCATCACAAGGACCTCGTCCCTACATAACTTCCACCGCGGCTCATAGCCCGATTTAAACATACCAAATCATATCAAAATGCGGGGATCTCGCCCTCAGTTCTGAATCACAAGTAATATGCACACCGCCAATCAAAACATTCCATTTTCTTATTTCAAATATTTTCCGTTAAACAAAATTACAACACATAATGATAGACATAGCTATCTCCATAGAATATCTCAATACTAGTGTTCACACAAGTAGATTTTTTAGTTCAAAGCTCACCCGAGAGTAGAGCATATTAGAAGAATTTTATTAGTTACGCATAACTGTATTAAGTTCACGAAATCATCACTTTATAATAATTAGAGATTGTTCTTGTAATGACACTATTTAATGTAACGACCTCAGTCCTACCATAGAAAATATACCAACAGGCTGGGTCTCCACCTCTAGGAGTCTGACCTACTCCTTCGAAATGTAGGTTGAGTTGCAACTGCAATGGGGCACATAGTCTGAGTGTTATGATGAAATATGACTCTCCCAAGTCAAGGACAATTTCTATCACTAGCCAAAATGAAGTATCAACCTGTCCAGAGTCGTCTAAAATTTTACAATCATAGTTGAGTCCTTTAATGAGTTTGGGGACTCGCCCTTTGCTATATGAACCAACGTAGGAGTATGATTGTCACGACCCCAAATCCTAACAGGTCATGATGGCGCCTATCGTGGAATTAGGCTAGCCAACCATCACCTTACTGCGCTTTTTGTTCAATTATAATAGTTCACAATTAAATAATAAGCAAGCAACCACATCATAATTAATATAATAAAGTATTAGCGTTCCCATATTAACCTAAACAACCTCCCAAGAACTGGAGTCAATAGTCATGAGCATCTAAGAATAAATAAACTAACTCTGCTAAAACTATAATATATGTCTCTGAATCAAATGCTAAGACTAAATAAGGAAGGGAAATGGAGAAGCTGTGGACGCTGGACAGCTACCTCGAA
>ML278221.1:548-20877 GCA_005239495.1 Nicotiana undulata
AGGGCAGTGCGATCGCACTGAGTAACTACCCAGCCCCCACCCTATCACACCTACACACTATGCGATCGCGGACAACTCTATGCGATCGCATAGAGTAAACTTTTCCCCTACCAACCTAATGTTGTGCGATCGCGGATATGCATACGCGATCGCACTGAAGAAAAGGCCTGACACCAGAAACAGGAGAAACACTAGATTTTCCTATCTTTTTACACCCTGTTAGCTACCTGAAACTCACCCGAGCCCTCGGGTCTCAAAACCAAAAACACACACGTCTCCCAATACATCCTACGGACTTGTTCAAGCATTTAAAACACCAAAATATCATCAAAATTATCAAATTAAACCTTAAAACTCATAGAATTTTCTCAAACTTCATAAACTTCTAAATTTCCCATTTTTAATCCGAATCACGTCATCTCAAGTCCGTTTTACACCAAATTTTATAGATAAGTCACATAACATATAATAAACCTGTTTCGGGCCTCGGAACCATAATACGGGCCCAGTAACGCGGTTTTCACATCAAAGTTCATTTTCAAAAATCTTTATTATTTTCAGAAAACAATTTTCTTTAAAAATTCATTTCTCGGGCTTGGGACCTCGAAATTCGATTCCGGGCATACGCCCAAGTCCCATATTTTCCTACGGACCCTCCGGGACCGTCACATCACTGATCCGGATCCGGTTACCAAAAATGTTGACCAAAGTCAACTTTATTCAATTATTTCATTCAAAACTCCATTTTTATCAAATATTTACATAGAAGCTTCCCGGCTACATGCTCGGGTTGCGCACACATATCGAGGTGAGATTAACGGAGGCTTTCGGGGCTCGGAACACAGATTTAGCTAGAATTACTTAGGATGACCTTTTGGGTCATCACAAATTGACTCCAAAAATGTTCCAACGTCCTTTTCTTGTGATATATCACCTGCAATGCATGAAAAACACTAATCAGAGCATTTTGTTATCAATATTTACATTAAAAACGATATAATGTGGTTCCTTAGGGTCTTAATTATAGTAAAATTCACCTATTATCAATCCCTTCCATCAAGGCCCTGATTACCATGGCTAATCTGGTATGAATCTTTTACCTCTTTGTTGGAAACGCTATCAAGCCCAGAAAGCATACAATGAATAAAAAATACTCTGAGGTGGATATGACCCAAAGATGTGATGGAAAACGCATCATGATAGGCACGTTATGATTTGTTGTGACCGTATCTTTCATGTAAGTACTCGAAGGGTATGTAGGATTGTTTCAAACACTCCAGTTCAACATTCTTTTTCAACCCCATCATTTTCAGAAAATCTTTGCCCGTGCGGTTCTCAGGTACCAACAACCCCGGACTTTCCCAAGCTATCCCACCAAGTCCTCATATTTCTTCTAGGAGCGGTGTCATTTCGATATTCCTGAAGCGGAATACAGCTCTCTCGCTATCCCAAAACAAAGTAGCGGCCTCAATCAGCATATTGTTTGACTGGATGTCCACGAGGGATGGCAAATTGCCTAGATACTTCTTTACGTGTTTCTTATCACTGGAGGAAAGGTCTTCCCACCAGTTCAGGAGCATTGGAGGGATATTGCTGACCATACCGAATCTGGGGACCTCGTGCCTCATTTTCTGCAAGACAATAATGGTTATGCCCTTACCCCCGCCAGACTCGACTATTTATACACTTGTGATTAGCATACATGCATTTAGTTCTCCAAATTAATGCACAGAACGTGATCGTGTCCGTTGGGATTATGAAAATCCCGATGGACTTTTGGATAAGGCTGTCTTAAAGGATAATTGTGCGGATGACACATTAACCCAGCTAGGTCTGACCATGATGCATGCACAATATAACGAGAGTGAGGTTTCAATGGAGGTCTAGACTGGTACCCTCGAGCGGACAACTCGAGGGGGAAGGAACGGAACCATCGACTGCACGCTAATGGACTGGTTTTACCGCAAATAAGACTTTCCGAATTTAGGGGGTGATATAAATATAAAGAGCGCAACCACTCATCAAGTGTTGCTATAGGATTTGTATAGGCACGAGTAGAGTATGATGTTGAGCATATTTATGCAGTAATAAATAAGCAATAAACAGCATATTGCCATGTATTTGCAAGTTATGAAAGTGATAAGTACATTAATTATATTTGAAAAGCGGTTACACAAGAAAACAAAGAAACATGTCAGTTTCGTTTTGGAAACAATAAACAACTAATTACACATAAAGAGGGAAGGGAAAGGGTGCAGGTATGAACAAAGTAAGGCACAAATTCACAAAGCGATTTGTAGTGGTAAAAGCCTAAGAATCCCCAGCAGAGTCGCCATGCTGTCGTGCCCCCCCCCCCCCGCCTTTATCCTTATCGTTTCGGATCGGTTAGGGTTTTCGACATTATTGGGATTGTGAACACGTGATTTTTCACCCACTAAATACTCCTTAAAAATTCAATGAATAAATTAGTTTTATAGATTTTGTGGAATTTCAGTGTTTATTTATGAATTATTTGCATCGCATGGTCATAATCCATCCTTTTAAAAACAAAATTATTATAAAATGATAGATAATAACAAAATATATTTTTAAATTGCATAATTAGGTTTTGGTTCAATTTAATACCTAGTTGTCTGATTCAATAATTTTTATTAGAAAAAATAATAATAAAATTGCTTTATAAATAACTAGGAGTGTTAATTAATAGTTTCACTTTAATTAATTCATTAATTAAGTCATAATTGGATGAAATTAGGTTAAAACTTATTATGTCTAATTAGGATTGTTTAAATTAATTAAACCAGCTTAACCTAGTTGTCCAAAGACTAAAAGACTATGAGAATCAGACCTGGGCCAATGCACCCAGGCCCAAAATTCCTTTCTCAGTACCCATAATGACCCAGCCCAAATCCCTTTTCACCCGGCCTGCCCCATTATCCAAACGACCCCGTTTTGCCCAAGAGCCATCCCAGCCGTTAATCAAGATCAATCGAACGGCTGGGAACTCCCCAGCCCCTCCACTATATAAGTGTTCCAAAGCCCCCCACCCCCCAATTCACCCCTAAGTCTAATACCCCCATTCTCCCCTCCATCTCTCACCTCCCTTTAGAGACCAGTCGCCCCACCACCGGACCACCGTCGTTCCACCCCTCCCCCGCCGTGCTCCGCCGGCCGGAAATCACCTCTGGCGGCGAAGATTCTCCAATCAACCCCAATTTTTAACCAAGTGATCCCCTGCGTCTCCTTAATCACCTCCCGTTGCTAGTTTCCCAAAAAAACCAATCAATTTGCTTCAATTTCAGATCTAAAATCTTAAAACCCTAGGAAATCCACAACCGGCCGATTTAGAGGTAATCAATGGTTTAGACCTTCATGAGTCAATTGTTCTTGACTAGAGCTATTGATTCATGAGGGTTTGAATCTTTTTCGAACCCTGCCGGAGTCTGGCCAAAGTCCGGAAACCTTTATCTTTTCCGGCAAATCATTTTAACGGGTATTTCCTTCTTCCCTTCATTATTTTATGTAATATTAAAGCCAAAAATCATGTGACCCCTATTTTCATTAATTTTGTCTAAATAGATTGTTGCCCGCGCATGTAACGGTTTTTCCTATATCCCTTATTTGACTATGTGTTATCCTCTATAAATGACCAAACCCTAAGAACAATAAGCTTGATTTTAGTCGTTCAAAGGATCAGTCCCCTATGATGTTGCATGTAACTCCCTGTCTCCTTTTTACTGTTTTCAAACATTGTTGAAACGAGTAAGTTAATCACTATATGCTTTATTTTCATCTCTGTCCCTGTTTATGTTGGATTTATTTAGTTACTTATTGAAAAATGTATTTGATTCTTGATTTTGCAATGAAGGACCAGAATTTGCCTTGTCTGGAATTCTGGAAGTTAGATCATAACTATTGTTAATTTATTTTCTAACTGTTACGACTGCAATTGTTCAATATTATCCATAGTTGGGTTTTACTTTTGGTTTGCTAGAATATCTAATCATGTCTAATTATTTGTGTAAATTATAGGATAAATCCTATTATGAGTCATTTATGTTTCTTATGAATTACTAAGTGCATGATTTCCATTGAAAAATAGTAACAGAATACTTGAATTATACCTAAGTTAGAATTATCGTTTAAAACTAAATAATTTCACTCTAGTTTTGAGATTGACAGTGTATAGTCATGGACTAACCCAGTTTAATCCTAAGCATCAAGATTAACTTAGTTAATTACAACTTCCTAAAAGTAACTTGTTTAACTAGTTTAACCTAGGTTGATAGTCTCTTAAACAATTAACTAAGTCCTAAAATCTGTTTAGGATAATTAATTTAGGTTTCATTAACTAAATAAATCATTTAACCTAAGTTAAGAAAAATGGGTTGACTAACCTTAACTAAGCCTAATTAAACTGATTAATTAAATAATTTAAACCTAGGCTTAATAATTGGTTAAGTCTTTGATTTTAGGTAATCAAATTGAATTAACTTAACTAAATCAGTTAGCTTAAGTTAAAGAATTAAATTGATTGACCTACTTTAATTAATTAACTTAAACATAGGTAATTAGTATGAAACTAACTCCTAACTCCTAATCAATTAACCTTTAAACTAGCTAACCTAACCTTGGTTAAAAAACAACTAGTAGTCACCTAAAGGACATAACTAGTGTTAGTTAACCAAAGTAAAGTAATAACCCAAGTGGTTAACCTTGATTACCCAATGGTAAATTCAGGGACTCCAAATGGAACATAGGTTATGTAGACTTAGGGAAGCAGATTTTTTAAGGGTAGAAAGGTCTTTAATAGGTAAGAATATTCTGGAATAGGGGCAGCTGTCAAAAAAGATAAGATTGACAGCTGCCCTATGTACTATTATGTACTATTTGCAGCTTTTTGAATTGGGAATATTCAAAAAGATACCCATTCCCAAATACCTACAAATAGACTCTTTTTTACACATCCTGGACCTTTTTTTTACACACTTGGACCTGAAAAAGCTCTACACACACACAGAAAATCATAGCAGCACCTGCTGCTCATAAAAAAGGCTTTCAAAAATCAATAGAAAAAAAAAAGAGAAAAGAAATCTGGTTATTTCCTTTGAAGAAAACCTATCAGTACACTGCTTTCATTATCAAATTCTTGTTCTTCTTGGGTATCCTGATTCTGAGAATTTTAAGTGTCTACACTCGAATTTCCTGGGTTAATTTCCTATTGGGTTTGCTTGTTTTTGGTTTGCTGTCTGTTGCTGCTGGGTCTTCTCTCATTACGTGTTGTTTTTCCATACTTTCCTGGCCTTTATTTGGTCAGTACTTGTATTGTTTTCTCTTCAAAAAGGTATGTAACAGCTTACTCTATATGAAATTTCATATCTGAACTTCTATTTCTTATTGCTGTGCAAATCTGTATTTATAGCTAAAGTTCTTTTTCTTTCTGTTTGTGCAAAAACCTGAATCCTAAATTGTTGTTGTGGTATCTGTCTAGTGCTACTAGATTCCTATTAATTTTAGACTTTGAATATACGAATCTTGTGTTGTTAGTATCAATAAGAATGAGTTGAATATTTGCTTTGTGTTTGTTTTCAGTCTCTATCAAGAGAATCTGCACTAGGGTAGATGAATCTGACCTTCTAATGGTAAGATTCACCCCATAATAGTGCAAAAATATTTACTTTAATTACTAAATTACCATGTGAGAGGGTACAAATTGTATGGCTAGTTGAATCTGCATTAGGGTGGATGGATCTGACTTTCTAATAGTCAGATTCACCCCTTAATAAAATGCACAAATACTTAATGGTTAGGTTGTTATGTAGAGAGTCAAAAGCTGGTAAGAAGACATCAAGAAAGGGGATCTGAACCTGTAAATGGTCAGATTCACTCCTTAGAGAATGCCTAAAGTGACGAAAGTTCTGTGGAAACACAAGCTGAAGACGTGAAGGGGTGCTAGCTCGCACAGGAGCAGCAGCGGATTTACATTACTCCTTTGTTTTTATTTTACTATGGAAATGTACAGTAGAAAAAGAGAATGTAATAAATTAGTTTTCTTTTGTACTAATTGTAAAGAAGGGACTGGATTAAAACCATACTTAGTTATGCCTTTCCCATTTCATAAAACTAAGTCAGTTTTTTTATGTATTTTGATAATTGTTGTAATGGTTGGATTATGGTCAAAAAACCCTCCTCTTTCACACGATTTCAATATATATATGTATATATGCAAAAGGAAATTATCTTGAAGATTATAGGTTTTAGGATATTTGTTTCATAAAAACTTCGTTGATTTACAAACAACAAAAGAAAAATCTTTCCTTTTCGTCTCCAAACTGAATTGCCGGACAAATAGGTATAATTTTTATAGTTCAAAGGCATTTGTACGAACTTGTAAACATCTGCTTAGATTTCAAATAAGTGCTCTATATCCGTTGACTCTCAAGAAATACAAACAGAAATCCGTCTCTTCAAATTCGTCTCATACGTTTTGAATATTCTGAGTTTGCAAACACTGTGACATGTGTAAACACTGTTGAACAAGGCTCAGCAGATATGAAATTAAAATTTAGGCCAATTGAAATTGCTAAAAACCTGTTAAGACAACACCATAGCTAAATGTGTTTATTTGACTCCCTAAATAAATGACTTGCAAATCAGTAGCTCGATTCCCTCTATGTGATAGCATGATTCCCTTTATAGTTGTATAGTCCCTGTCTTTTGCAATTAAGCCAAAATTAGGATTGGCCAAAAGAGTTAGAATAGATTGGGGCTAAAATGTGGCCATAACCCAAAATACGTTGTCTTTTAGACTCATGAATTGCACTTTTAGGCAACCCTTTAGGTAGAATCATAATTTTTTGTTTGGAATTTGGTAAAAAATCAAGTATTATCTCAAATTACCATAACCTACACTCGGGAGTGGAAACTCATGCCCCCGACCCTCAACACCAAACAACTAATAAAACGCATGTAGCAACCACGGGTGCATTTCATGTGACGTGTTTGCCATGTGCTCAAATATAACAAGTGTACGCCATCGTAACTTATCCAAGATAAATCTATAAACGTCCTAATTGATCTTAAAACTAAAATACTCCTTCAAAAAATGGAAAAAATAAAGAATAATCGAATATCGCCTCAGATAGGCATTATAAAACTGTCATGACCATTAGTCTTGACTACGTAATCTACACTCGGGTGCGACAACTCATGTCCCCGTCTTCAACTTCAAATCATAATAAAATCACGGGTTGCAATTACGGGTGCATTTCATGTGGCGCAATTGTTATACGTTCAAAAGAAGACAAGTGCACGTCCTCGTGACTTATTTTCAAGATAAGTCCATAAATGTCAAAAGCGGTTAAAAATTAAAAAAGGGTAAATACACAACACGGCAAGATTTACGTAAATAATCGGACAATTTAGGTCAAATATTAATAGTTAAGCGACCGTGCTAGAACCACGGAACTCGGGAATGCCTAACACCTTCTCCCGGGTTAACAGAATTCCCTACTCGGATTCCTTGTCGCAGACAAATCAAAACAGAGTCAAATCTTCCTCGATTTGGGATTTTCAAAACAAAACGGTGTCCCGGAGCATCGTCAAAAATCTGGGTGGCGACTTTGAAATAATAATATATCCCAAATCCGAATAATGTCACTTTAAGTGGAAAAACTCCCTTATTACCCCTTCATTAATCCGGGGTAGTAAAAAGGAGGTGTGACAGCTCTGGCGACTCTACTGGGGATCTCGAACCCAGAATCTCTGGTTCAGGATTCAAGAATTCGATCTTAGAATAAACTGTTATATTTTGGCTTTAGTTATCTGATTTTACGTGTTTAAACCTGATGTGCTAATTGCCGCATTTACCGCTTTGATATTATTTGAATTTCGTATAAGACTGTGCCGAAACCCTTCTTCTCTCTGAGTCTTCTAAATCATCTGGGAAGTGTGCACTTCGTGTGACTTCTTTTCTGTTAGAGTCATCCAAATTTTTGAACGAGGTACGGACAAGTTGCAAAGCCGGTGAAGTTTCTGTATTCCCGGTATGCTACCCTGACCTCGGCTCGAGCTGTCCGCTCGGGTAAGCCTTGTCTAGAACATAACCCCAGGGTATAAACCTAGTATGACATAGCCTCATGCCGGATCCCTAGTAGGAACGTTTATTTGCATCACGTGCATTTGACTTAGGGGACTCAACACAGGGGTTGGGTCCGTCTAGGACAGGTGAACCCAAAATGAAAGACTATCCTGATGCATCCTACTTGCTATGTGTACAACATTTTGTTATGGATTGTTTGTTGACCGGCTATATAAAAAGTGAAATAAACAACAAAAAAGGAAGAAAAGAAAAAGAGATAACAGAAAAAACAAGAGAGGAATAGAATAGGAGATTTAGCCAATTTTTGAAAAAAAACCGATATTCGAGATCATCCCGAAACTCTGCCAAAATTTCTGAAAATAGTATTTCGAAATAAAGTAAGTCGGTGCATATTATTTTTTAAAATTGTGTCGAGATTTCCCGAACTACGCATTGTTTGATTCTCACCGGATGTGAGATACGTCGGCAGCCCTCATCGGGTCCAACCTTATTTTCAAAACCAAGATAGAAAACACGGCTGCAAAATTAGGTGATGTTATTCTTGCCTAAAATAGCCAATTGTCCCAACGGGACGCCGGAAGGCTGTATTTGCAAAAAATAGTCACTTATAGTCTTTTCGAAAAACTATTCGGCCCAATCAACGAGCACAGCCCTAAAAAGCTTCCCACCCGAAGTGTTGAGGGGCCGTATTCGCAAAGACGGTCCATTTCTTTTTTTAAAAATTACAAAACTTTTGCAAAAATGACACTTTTTTCAGTCAAAACCTTGTACGACTTTGTTTTCTTAATCAAAACATTCAAACAAATGTGCAGGATGAATACAGTTGAAAACACACCCTTTAGGGCTGTTGAGGAAATTCCCGTGGGACTCCATATGTGGTGGAGCGACCTGGGGGAAGTTAGTAGAAAGTCTGCCGTAAAAGCTTTGGGCGGACTCACTGGCCTTCTAAAAATCAAGCCGAGGTTGGATATCGTCGAAGCTTTAGTGTCATTTTGGGACCATGCCCACAACGTGTTCCACTTTTTAGACTTTGAGTTGACACCCACGCTAGAGGAAATAGCGGGGTATGTTGGTCTCAGTGACAATCTTAGAAGTCGGTATCCAGTGGCACCCAGCGCCGTAACTCCACACAAGTTCTTGGATATTTTGAACATTAGTCATGATACTCAAGACTCACACTTGGCTGAAGGTTTCTGCACTTTCTATTTTCTGTACAAACGGTATGGAGATCCTCGGGGCTATGAAGCTGAAAATACTGGTCTGACTCACCACAAGAACCAGGCTAAATGGGAAGCCCGCAGAGGGTTAGCTTTTGTGGTAGCATTCCTGGGCACTTTAATCTGCCCCCGAGGTGACGGACTGATAGACATCGGACTGGTAGGGATGGCGGATTTCATGACAAGAAAGAACAATGGCACTCTTATACCAATGATCTTAGCCGAAATTTACCGTGCCCTAACAATTTTCCAGTCAGGGGGAAAGTTCTTTGAAGGGTGCAACCTGCTCCTACAGATTTGGATGATCGAGCACCTTTGTCACCGCCCAGGTTACATGAACTATGGTTTAACCGGTCTGAATTGTATTGAAGAACACAGTACTCGGGTAGAAGGCCACAAATTTTCTGAGGGCACAGAAGCTTGGCACTCACATTTGAGTTCATTGACCGCCGACTGAATTGAGTGGACTTTCGGATGGCTCCCTGTCGGTGAGGTTATCAATATGTCCGCTGAAGTGTGCTATCTTTTGTTAATGGGTCTGCGGAGTATCCAGCCATATGCCCCACATTGGGTCTTACGGCAACTGGGTAGACAACAAGGCATTCCACATGATGAGGACTTAAGCCAACAAGCCATTGAGTTGTGTCCGAGAGCTGCGTTTCCGAAAAATAGGGTCCGTCAGATTTGGAACCAGTGCATATTCTTAGAGCCTCAGACTCGGGTGAGAAACTTATCTCAAGGGGAAGTAGAGCCAGACTATAATTCTTGGTATGGTAGAAGAGGCCGAGAGCACCAAGAACTAGAGCGACCTGCGAAAAGACCTCACGTACAGCATTTTACTGAGCAAACACAAGAACATTGGGGTTGGCTAGAAAAGGAAAACAACCACCGGGCCACAATAAGTAAAGTGGAGGACCAGATCTGAGAACTCAAATTTGAAAACACTTTACAAACTGTTGCGGCCGAAGGGGAAAGAAACAGGCTGAATAAAGAAACTGAAGCCCTCAGGGCTCAAATTCAGAAAATGAGGATAGCCATTGAAAACCCTAAAAGAAGTAGAGCCGACGAAAGACTTGTCACCAGTCTCAGGCAAACGTTGTGTATCTATGGTGACGATTTGGACAAAGCCGAGGAGGATTTGACCCGAGCTCGAGCAAAGTTGGCAAAGAATGCCGAAGAAAGGGATGAATTCGTGCAAAAATTGAAGAGAAAGCACGACCAAGAAGATATGGGTTTGAAAGAAAGAATGGCCACCTTTGAAAACGAGATGGCCAAACAAGCACAAAGGTTTAAGGCAGAGAGAGAACAGTGTTATGACATGATAGCCCAGTTGGAAGAAGAATTGCGACAGTGGCAAAAGCAGACTCACAAAGATGCCCAGGATTTAGAGGCAAGATCTCAGCAGATTGGGCGTCTGCTTCAGGAGAAAGGTATCATCAGACAAAGGATCCGGGAGATAGCTGATTACATTGTCACCAAATGCCAGGAATGCGAAGACATGACTCGGACCACCTTCTTCTCAGCGGTTATGATCTTCGTCCACAAGATAATGGATGACCTCTACCGCCTCCAACAAGATATAGCACGCAGGCCCGTGGCAAGGCCGAATGATGCCCCACGGGTGCCTGAAGCAATGGAAGCACTGATGTATTTTTGATATTTCTCGAGTCTGTATTTTATTTTCCTGCTGTAGTCCTATCCAAGTCCACTGTAGTTTTTGCATTCCCAAGAAAGTGTGTCTTAAGTCTTTTATGGTTTTTAAAGTTTCAAAAATGTACTGAAGTTTCTCATGAAATTGAAAGTATTTTATCCAATGAATGAAAGTTTCGAAAAATGTTTATTTCTTTCCTTCAGATTTATCCTTTGAACTACATAATGATCTGATTCACACGGCGCCGTGATACGTAGGTAATCCACATAGGATTTAATCATAATCTTACGAAATGAAAGTGAGTGAGAAATAAAAAAAAGCAAAAATAATACAATGAAAGAAAGAAAAGAGTGGTAGAGAAAGGCAAAAAGGATGAAAATAGGATAAAAATGAGGGAAAGTTCAAATCCGAGAAAACAAAGTCGGGATGAGACACACAACCATTGCAAAACATATAGAACGGGTTTAATTTCCTAGGTGCATTGCATACCCCAAACGTGCGATTTCCCTATGTGATAAATGTTTCGACCTAACGTTTCGTTGGTTCACTCTTAAAGGTGTTTTTTCTAAGGTAGTTGGTTTTGCGGTAAACTGGCTCCCCATAATTCACTATATCAAAGGGAAGCATCGAAATGACATCCGAAATCCACTTAACAATTGTCAACTCTTCTGTGGAGGACCCGAATCCAGTCATCCCAACGTCTGAGTCAGCCACAGCTGAAGAGAATAGGATCCTGCGTTGCCGCATGCTAGAAATGTGGGACGCATGGTCCAATGGTAGGGAACCACCCGGTTCCATCCCGGGTTTCCCCAAAATAATCCCCAGGACAGCCAGAACTTCTAACATCCCTATAAGTTACCCAGCCACACCGTTCGGATACCCAACTATGTCGGCTCACTTCGCCGGAAGACTTTCCGAGGTTCGCCCCCAGGTCTTGTTCTCCGGTGCATCATCCAACATCTTCACTGCACCACCGAGCTCCGCCACGGCTCCACCAACTATCACCAGGCCCAACTTTGAACCGCCGGCATTTGCATTCCAAACGCCATCATTTCTGGGCGCCACTCATGTCACTCCTGATTCATACCCCCAACAACCTCAGTATGAAGTTACTTTGGGACGAGATAAGAAAAACCCCGAGCACGAGGAAATGGCTCGGAAAATGAAGAGTATCGAGTAGAGCCTCAAGAACATACAGGGGCTAAGTGGGCAGAAAAGCGTCTCCTACGCCGATTTGTGCATGTTCCCACACATCCACTTGCCTCTCGGGTTTAAAACCCCCAAGCTCAAAAAATATGATGGACATGGGGACCCCATAGCTCATCTGAAAAGGTATTGCAACCAACTCCAAGGATCAGGTGGGAAAGAGGAACTTCTCATGGCATATTCTGGAGAGAGCTTAACAGGGATTGCATCAGAATGGTACATGGACCAGGATATATCCCGCTAGCACGTGTGGGATGACCTGGCCCGGGACTTGGTTCAACAATTCCAATACAACGTAGATATCTCTCCCTATAGAAACTCTCTATCCAACCTCAAAAAGAAGTCCTCAGAAAGTTTCAGAGAGTACGCTATTAAGTGGCGCGAGCAGGCGTCTAGGGTCAAACCTCCGATGGATGAGGTCGAAATGGTCAGTGTTTTTCTGCAAGCACAAGAAGTGGATTACTTTCAAAATATGATGCCCGCCATGGGCAAACCATTTGTAGAGGCAATCAAAATTGGGGAAATGGTTGAGAATGGTTTAAAGACCGATCGTATCCTAAGCCAGTCAGCCATAAGAGCAACTTCCTAGGCCATCCAAAACAGATCCGGGAGCGCAGCAAATAGAAAGAAGAAGGAAGAAGGGGCCATGATGGTTTCCGGTGTCAGGGGTCCTCGGCAACACTCAAGTCCATTCCCCAAAACCTCCCAACACTACTACCCCCACCAAAATGCAGCTTACACTACATCCCCTTTTCCCTATGAAGTAATGAACGCTCATCCGCATCTCCGGCCGCAACAACAATACAACCAGAACAGAGCTCCGCCCCAAGAAATAACCATCCTCACCCAGCTCCATACAATCCACGCCCTCCTCAAAACAACTACCCGTACAATGCTTACCCCCGTGAGCCACCAAGGAGACTCAATTTCACTCCCATCGGTGAGCCATATTCAAGTCTCTTCCCAAAATTAGTCCAGATAGGGCTCATGCCGCCTGTGCCTCCGAACAGGCAAAATCCACAATCGCCGTCATACAGGAGGGGTACCAACTGTGCCTATCATTCCGTAGTAGAGGGGCACGACACGGAAGATTGTTGGACTCTAAAGTGGGCTGTGGAGATTCTTATAGAGCAAAAGAAGGTAGTTCTAAGGGACGAAGAAGCCCCCAATGTGACTAACAATCCACTGCCGCCCATAACAATGGGCCTATTATAGGCATGATCTGCGAGGACCAAGATTTTGATCCAGCTTTGAAGGCTATCATTGCCATCGCAGATGCGGAGAAAAAGCCTAAGGCGGCACCCAAGCCAGCCAAAGAAATAAAAAAGAGTAATCCCGTTCCTCAAGCTACAGGGAAAGCTGAAGCCAAAACAAAGATGGGACCTTCCAAAGACGTCGTTCTTTACGTCCCCAGGGCACCCAAGAAGGAACAAGGTATGTTGAGCCCGCCTAGAAGGCTACAATTCAACAGGGCCATGACAAACGGCCCGACGATGTATGTACCAAAGGGAACATACATGGCGCGGGGGCAAATAATTTCACCTAGACTGAATGAGCCCGTGGTTATTAGCCACGCGCCGCAAGCTCCCATAAAAAATACTATTGTCGTCCCTTGGAACTATAACAAGACGGTAGTAACATACAAAGGGAAAGAGATCACAGGGGAAGCAATCAAAGCAAACTCCTCTGAAGGATACCTCAATCCGAAGGAGCTAGCCAAAAACAAGCACAAATGCTTCCCTCTTAAAAAACCTATCACTGTTGAGGAAGCTGAAGAGTTCTTTAAGAAGATGAACATGAATGAATACACCACAATTGAGGAACTCAGGAAAACTCCTGATCAAGTTTCACTCTTATCTTTGTTGATGGGCTCAAGCGAGCATCAGAAAATACTCTTGAAAACGCTGAATGAAGCGTATGTGCCGGCAGAGACCTCGGTCGAACAATTGGAAAGAATGGACGAACGTTTCTTTGCGGTAAACAAAATTTCTTTTAGCCGAGATGATCTACCTCCCGAGGAAGCCGCTCACAACAAAGCCTTACACTTAACAGTAAAAGTGAGGGATATTATGTGACGAGAGTTATGCTTGATGGAGGTTCTGGGGTAGATATTTGCCCTTTGTCCACACTACATGGAACGGGAATCAGCACTAAAAGAATCAGGCCGAATAATGTCTGTGTCCGTGCTTTCGATAGAATGAAAAGGGACACCATTGGCGAAATAGACATAGTTATGACGATCGGCCCTGTGGACTTCACTGTAACCTTCCAAATCCTAGATATGGATACCTCATACAATTTCTTGCTAGGAAGACCGTGGATTCATGCCGCTGGAGCCGTACCCTCTACTCTCCATCAAATGGTCAAATTCGAATATGAAAACCAAGAGATAGTGGTCCACGGGGAGGACGAGCAGTCAATCTACAGAGACCCTTTGATCCCTTGTCCTGAAGCCAGAGAGGGGAGTGAGCACACCGTCTATCAAGCATTTCAAATTGTGTCGACCGACCAGCATGAAGAAGGTGCTCCGTGCCCACAACCCTGCCTATCAAATGCGTCAATCATGGTCGCTACTGACATGATTAGACATTGATACAGACCCGGAAAGGGGCTTGGGGTGTCTTTGCAAGGTATAACCGAACCGATCTCTCTACCTACCGCTAAGAAATTCTCGGCATAGGTTTCCAAGCCTCAGTTGAAGATGGGAAGTGGGCCGACGCCCGTAAAAGCAGTGGATGGGACCTACCTCAGCCGGCCCCGCATATTACTGAGACTTTTATCGAACCGCAATATGTTGAACAAGAAGAAGAGGCCTTTATGGCCGAAGAAATTGAGGGAACCTGCGAGGCCATGAAACAGATGTTGTATTAAACTAACATGGTCCAGTTGGGAGAAGGCTCAAGCCCCGCTGAGGTGCAATACATGGGCAATGCCAAGTTGCAGAATTGGAAGGCTACTCCATTCCCCGTCAGGCGGGAGACTCGGTAGTTCAGTTTTGCCATATTTCCTGCACTATGAATTATTTCAGGGTGTAACTCAAGTGTTTTTAATTTACTGCCTTTTGAATTCCGATGCAAACCCTCCTATGTTCAAATTCAATGAAATGAAATATCAAAATTTCATAGTCTATTATTCTTTCTGATTTTGCCTATTTTCTTATTTTCAGTCCTAATAATGCGGCTTTAAATAACATGACATGCCTGCGGACTTCATGCTGTGGTCTTAATATGCTGTCTAACCTCGAAATAATGAGTCAAGAACCGGAATATGACGAAGAAGAGGCTTTTAGGGAAATAAACCGAGAATTAGAACAATTCGAGAATAAGCCTAAGCCGAACTTAAACGAAACAAAACCCGTCAACTTGGGTAATGCAGAAGAGGTTCGAGAAACCATGATAAGCGTCCACACTGATTAAGGAACTAGGGACGCTCTAATTCAACTTCTATTTGAATTCAAAGACGTGTTTGCTTGGTCCTACGACGACATGCCCGGACTAATTGTAGATTTGGTGGTGCACAAATTGCCAACCTACCCCGGTTATCCACCCGTCCAACAAAAGCAGAGGAAATTTAAAACAGACATGAGTGACAAAATCAAAGAAGAGGTCACTAAACAATTAAAAGCGGGAGTGATCCGGGTGGTCCAATACACCACCTGGCTGGCCAATGTGGTTCCAGTACCTAAAAAGGACGGAAAAGTCAGAGTATGTGCCGATTACCGAGATTTGAATAAAGAAAGCCCTAAAGATAACTTTCCACTACCAAACATACATATCCTGGTTGACAATTGTGCCAAGCATGAGGTACAGTCTTTCGTGGATTCTTATGCTGGATACCACCAGGTACTGATGGATGAAGAAGATGCAGAAAAGACGGCTTTCACTACACCCTGGGGCACCTATTGTTACCGAGTCATGCCGTTCGTCCTAAAGAACGCCGGGGCAACATACATGAGGGCCATGACCACCATTTTCCATGACATGATGTATCAGGAGATTGAGGTATACGTGGATGATGTGATTATTAAATCTAGGACGCAAGATGACCATGTCCAGCATTTGAGGAAATTCTTCGAACGCCTGCATAAGTATGATCTAAAGCTAAACCCGTCCAAGTGTGCCTTCGGAGTTGCGTCTGGGAAATTACTAGGGTTTATAGTCAGCCGACGGGGCATCGAGCTAGACCCGACAAAGATAAAATCTATTCGGGATCTCCCGCCACCAAGAACCAAGAAGGAGGTCATGAGCCTGTTGGGTAGGTTGAATTACATCAGTAGGTTCATCGCTCAGTTGACGTCCACTTGTGAGCCTATATTCAAATTGTTGAAAAACGATGCAGCCATCAAATGGACGGACGAATGCGAGAATGCTTTCGACAAGATCAAAGAATATTTGTCGAACCCGCCAGTGCTAGTCCCACCAGAACCAGGAAGGCCTTTGTTCTTATATCTAACGGTGTTGGAAAATTCCTTCGGGTGTGTTCTCGGGCAACATGATGCAACCGGGAAGAAAGAACAGGACATATATTACTTGAGCAAGAAGTTCACGAGCTACGAGGCCAAGTATACGCTATTGGAAAGAACGTGCTGCGCTCTAACTTGGGTCGCTCAGAAACTTCGGCATTATTTATTGGCTTATACCACCTACCTCATCACTAGGTGTGACCCTTTGAAGTACATATTCCAAAAGCCAATGCCCACCGGAAGATTAGCTAAGTGGCAGATTCTGCTCACCGAGTTCGATATAGTCTATGTCACTCGCACGGCAATGAAGGCCCAGGCTTTGGCAGATCACTTGGCAGAAAATCCTATCGATGACGACTACCAACCCCTGAGTACATACTTCCCAGACGAGTAGGTAAACTCAGTCGAGATAACTTCAAAGGACGTCAACACTTGGAAAATGTTCTTTGATGGAGCCGTAAATGCAAAAGGTGTTGGGATCGGGGCAATCTTGATTTCACCCACGGGACAGCACTATCCCTCCACAGCTCGCCTTCGGTTCTTTTGTACAAACAATACTGCCGAATACGAAGCTTGTTTAATGGGTATGAACATGGCCATCGACATGGATGTAGAAGATTTATTGATCATTGGAGATTCGAATTTGATCATCAAGCAGGCTCAAGGAGAGTGGGAAACTCGGGATGTTAAGCTCCTTCCATACAGACAACATGTGGAAGATCTTAGCAAACGATTCAAAGATGTCGAGTTCAGATATATTCCTCGATGCCACAACGAGTTAGCCGATGCCCTGGATACCCTAGCGGCAATGCTGCCATATCCGGGTAATGTTCACATCAACCCGTTAGAAATTCAAATCAAGGAAAGGCATGGTTATTGCAACACGGTCGAAGTAGAGCCCGATGTCCAACCATGGTATCACGATATCAAAAGATTCTTGAAAACAAAAAAATATCCAGAGCAGGCCAATGGGGACCAAAAGAGAACCATCCGGAGACTCGCCAACAGTTTCTTCCTAAGTGGGGAAGTACTGTATAAGAGGACTCCCGATCTGAATCTATTAAGATGCATAGACACCAGAGAAGCCGAAAAGATTATGAACGAGGTGCATTCAGGAGTATGCGGTCCCCACATGAACGGATACTTCCTAGCAAAGAAAATCTTGCGAGCCGGGTATTATTGGATGACCATGGAGAAAGATTGTTTTAGCTTTGTCCGGAAATGCCACAAGTGTCAAATACACGGTGATTTGATTCACGCACCACCATCAGAATTGCATCCTATGTTAGCACCTTGGCTGTTTGTTGCCTGGGGGGTGGATGCCATCGGGCCGATCGAGCCAAGGGTCTCAAACGGGCACAGATTTATTTTGGTCGCTATCGACTATTTCATAAAGTGGGTCGAGGCAGTCACATTCAAAGCTGTCACCAAGAAAGCAGTGGTGGATTTCGTGCACTCTAATATCATCTGTCGTTTTGGTATCCCAAAGACTATCATTACCGACAATGCCGTGAATCTAGACAGTAACTTGATGAGGGAGGTATGTGAACAGTTCCAAATCACACACCGCAATTCCACCCCTTACCGGCCCAAAGCCAATGGCGCCGTTGAAGCAGCAAACAAAAATATTAAGAAAATCCTCAGGAAAATGATTCAAACTTCCAGGCAATGGCACGAGAAATTGCCTTTTGCATTACTGGGATATCGCACAACAGTGCGCATGTCGGTTGGAGCTACTCCTTATCTATTGTTCTATGGCACGGAAGCCGTAATACCCGCAGAAGTCGAAATTCCCTCCCTTCGGATTATTGTCGAAGCAGAAATTGAGGATGATGAATGGTTCAAAACCCGATTGGAGCAATTAACATTGATCGATGAGAAAAGGATGGCCGCAATTTGCCACGGGCAGTTGTACCAACGAAGAATGGCCCGCGCCTACAACAAGAAAGTGCGGCCTAGGAACTTTGAAGTAGGGCAACTTGTGTTAAGACGTATCCTCCCACACCACGAAGAGGCGAAAGTAAAATTCGCCCCGAATTGGAGAGGTCCGTACATCATAAGAAAATTGCTTCCAAAAGGAGCGTTGTATTTGGGAGACATCGAAGGAAATGACCCCGAAACGGCTGTCAATGCAGATGCAATCAAAAGGTATTATGTTTGACCTCTTCATGATGACAACACGGTTGATCGAAATGATGAAGGCTTTTCATTCATGCTACCCTAAACACTACCATTTTGTAAACCCTTTGAGCCGGTTACTCTCCTTTGACTAACCTCCTTGGAACTTTAAAAAAAAAAGAGAAAAGAAAGAAGAAAAATCAGTAGAAAAAAAAAAGAGAAATAAAAATTAAAAAAAAAAGAGAAGAGAAAACAAAAATAAAAATAAAACCAAAACAAAAAACAAAAATGTTTGCCTGAACTACGTCTGACTTAATTCCGAAAAAGGATACGTAGGCAGCCTCCCCCTGGGGTTCAGACACACCAAAATATAAATCCACATTTCCCCAAGAGCTTAATCTGGGGTAAGTGTTGAGATGCGGCAATGATTCGCCTGAAAGTTCCAAGGTTGTAATTCAATACAAATTCTTTTTAACCCAAATCCTAGTCGAATCCTTCTGATCGATCGGCAAAGAAAAGCCAGAATGGGAAGATACATCTATTTGTACCTCCTACAAGAAATGAGAGAAATTAAAAAGAGAGTCTTATCGGTGAAAACCCACACGGGCACCATAAGGAGACGGTGAGTAGAGAAATTAAAAATGAGAGAGTCTTGTTGGTAAAAACTCGCAAAGAGCACTACAGGGCAGTGGCGAGAAGAGAAATGAGAGAGGTTAGCTGGTGAAGACCCGAAAAGGGCACTACTAATCGAAAAGAGGATGATTGGTCACTGACACCGACATGATCTGGGGCAAAGGTTTCTCAACCTCGAGTTAAAAGTCGTGACGAATTTCTGAGAGTCAGATGGTTTGCATAGATCAAGCATCCAGTACAAGACGCATGTCATGTTCATTGAAAGCCGCGTACGCTCCAGATAAGTCCTTTTTCTCTCCCCAAAAGGGATATATTTTTGTCAAAATTCATTGTCCCCGCTTCTTTGTTATTTCCTTTCAATCCCTTTCAGTTTGACTCTATTTTTAAGGTAAAACAAAGAAAGGATGGCAAAACTAATTTACAGGGTTCTCGTTTGACACGGGCCAACATGCAAAAGGTGCCAAGCTTCATCAGGGGCATCGAGTCAATCCGGACTGGCCGCAACGACCGATGCTTTAAACACAAAACTCTTGAAAGGGAAAAATCAAATGGAGATGCCTACAAAGGCAATTGAAGTTGGAAAGGTTAAGTCCCACGTGACTAACCATCTCGGCAAGGTTTTAAAAGCCGAAATATTTCAAATGCCCTAAAGTTAAAGTTGGAAGAAAAGTCAGAAATGAAAGGCCAATAAAGGCGAAATAAAGTTGGAAAGGTTAAGTCCCACGCGACTAACCTTTGCAGCAGAATTTGAAGGGGCCAAAACTTCCCCCGATACTCTGGAAATCCAAAAGGAAAAGCAAGTGAAAGGCCTACAAAGGCAAAACAAAAATGTTGGGTTGATACGCTCAATTTACACCTTAAAATAGGGTAAGCGATCATTGTCAAGTATAGTAACCCAACAAGGTTGGGGTCGAATCCCACAGAGAACAATATGAGGGCGT
>MDKH01187412.1:0-29550 GCA_005239495.1 Nicotiana undulata
TATATATATATATACTTGTCTTCGATTTTTTTACTATAAAGTTGTTATTTTATAACACGTTATCAACACGAAACTCTGCCTTGAGCACTTACTTTGAAAGATGTATTACTATAGTTATCCTCATCCAAAGGCATCGGTTTTCACTGTAAGTAAGATCAAACTGTTGTATTTATGGATTTCTACCCATTTTACAGTGGTTTGAACGATTGATATTTCTTTGGCGTCAGTATTTTATTTCCATATTAGCAAAGTAAACATGAAAATGATTCCATGTTTGGCTTAAATGTTTTACTATATCACTTTGTCTTTATGAACGGCAAATTATTTTCCCTCACTGCTTTGCTATCTTGAAGTAGGTTTGTAGCAAAGGACTTGTGATATTAATTTTTGCAATTTTATATATTGCTTAACATTAACTATTTGTTGAGTTGAGTTAGCAAAAGTCTATGGATTTAAATGAGGTCCAATTGCCATAATTAAGAGTTATACTCAAAAGGTTAGTACTTCCTTCATATCAGACATTCCTATATTTCACTACTAACAGTATGATTTTTGTTCATTGGTCTTAAGGAGCCTAATTGGTTCACTTAGCAGTTCATGCCATAAATTTGAACCTGAAGAAAAATATTACGAGAAGGGACCATGATTTATTATTTTCATCTTTATTGATGGCTATGTATGGGAGTTTTCAAGAAATATATAGCCACCGACAATGATATTTCCTGAAGTCTTGTTACGACTTAATTTTATGGTTCACTTGAACTCTAACAAAGTACGACCACCAGAAGTGGCAATACTTTGTATATCTCATTGTAACTAAATATGTTAAACACCAGAAGTGGTATATACCTATCATGACCACTAATTTAGGCTTGTTATGGTTACAATTGAAGATAAGTTAGAGAAAAAATTCTCCATATTACATACATGCCTCGATTTGCTCTTGAAGTAGCAAATATCTTTAAAGAGGTTCGAAGCATCACAATGTGATGTGGTTAATGCATGTTCAGATAATTATATTCCATTCCCTGAAGGATGAGAATTTTTGATAAATATTAATCCATTCCTTGAAGTGAATGTGATAATATTAATAAAGCTCGTAAATATGAATGCACTCTTAATGTAAATATATTACGATTCACCTCCAGAAGAGGTAATATGATTGAGAGAATATATACTCAATATTACGTTTACTCCTGAAGTAGTAAAACAATTGAATTTTTCTCCTGAAGCAAGAAAATATTATGAAAGTGTGTGTTTCTATGCTTAAACAAAACAATAAGCTATTCAAAGTTATTTTTGAAGCACATTTTCATTCGCTGGTGTGAATGAGAAATACCATAACTCATCTCCTAAAGAGGTAGAATAACAGAGAAGATAAATATTATTTTTGTGGCATAAAGATCATTGTCGCACGTACCTGTTGTATGTAAAACATCTTGGATAATTTCATTAAATATCATTCTAAGGCAAAAGCATTCTTGTAGAATGTTTTCTAGTGCAACCACATCAATATATTATGATTAGTTATTGAGTTCCCCGAAGGAAATAACGGCTTATGTATCTTTCCCTGAAGGATGTAATGATTATGTGGTTGCCGCTTTGACTAAGCCTTCTATTTCATCTGCTATTTTTTAGGAATAAAAAAGGATACACAGATAAAATATTCAGATGTTAATAGCGTTTCTTCTTGAAGGAGACATTTGTCACAAAGGTCGTGGTAAAATATTTAAATTCTTAATTTATTACATTTATAAATTTAGTATAGTCTTTCTATTGTTCATTTGATATGACTTTTTTCTCATGACACAAGAAGTGTCTGAGCGATATTTGGTAGTACAAAATTTATCAAAAACTCCCGAAGAGCTAATTGCTTGTCCAGAAGACACATGACACCAGTAGTGTCCGAATAATATTAGATTGTGGATAAAAATGAAGGCTCTCGAAGTGCTTATATACAAATATTTCATTCATATTATATGATTATGGTCAAAACATATGTTGTAGTAAACCTGAAGTTTACTAATACAAATGACTATCATACTAAGACTATAAATGATTGGAAGATTGAAATTCTTCACGTTTCCACAATCATAGGGGGTAAAGTATTATATATGTGAGAAGTTACCCGCCTTATTTTTCAATTTGTACTACATCATGTATCACGGTAAACCAGAAGTTTACTAATGCAAAAGCAGTCACAGTAAACCAGAAGTTTTACTAAGACAAAAGTAGCTACAATAAATCAGGAATTCGCTGATACAAAAGTAGCCACAGTAAATCAGAAGCTTACTATGCAAAAGTTTATGACATAGTAAACTAGAAGTTTACTAAGAGATAGAACATGACATGATAAACCTGAAGTTTTCATTTGCCATTTTTAGATGAGATATTTGAGAATTCAGATAAGCATATACTGAAGAACTAGAAGATTCTTCAAGAATCCTCTTGTGTTGCTTGTTCTCATAATAAATTGATTATACCAGCTAAAGTTGGGACTAAAAACTTGATCTGAAATATATAAAATGTGAATATGAGCTCATTCACCTATCATATGAACCACTTATAAATGCATATATGAGATGGTTACAAGTGTAATTATTGTCAACCTGCAATTTGGCATTTGAAATTTCTTTTATCAATTAAGAGCATAAATTTCAGATTATGAAATCAAGATAGTTCATCTTGATGATGATGGTTTAAACCCAAGCTAGTTTAGCATTGAACACCTCCTATTAATGGCTAAACAATCGCTTATGAGAACAACTTCTCATGTGTTAGTCTAAGGTTTTCTAAATTGCATATAGCAACACTTGTATGCATCAGGCCAATAATATATGATAAGTCCGTCCCTCACAATTGGTTTATGATCAGAAACCAAATATTTTTACTACTATCCTTTGATGTGTGGTATATGATTAATTTCTCTACCATAATGCACAAAGATATATTTCCCAAAGAAGATTGAGGATATATGTTAGTTTTTCTAACATTTGGCGGATGAAATAAACAACTGGAAAATATGCTATATGAATCGAATTATCATTAGTATGATCCTCAGTCAGAAGATAATTCAAGTCAAATGCCAGAAGCATTTGCTGGTCCAAAAATAAATATCATATTTCAGCTGCAAATGCTTCTATTATAATTAAAGTCCCTGAAGGATGGTGTTTACTGTACACATGAAGTGTGGTAGACCAATCGGTTTCAAATGTAACAATCCTTGAAAAAGATATGAACAAATGATCATAATAAGGAAGAAATAAGCCCTAGATGAGCCCACGACATAACATTTCATGAAACTTCAGAAGAAGCTCAGGTACCTGAAAATAAAGAAAGTAATGAGATCTCAACAAGTTATGTCGCTTCGAACCTATATGAAATGATCGTCGACGATGTATTTGATACAATATAGAGGATTATGAGGATTGGACCTGTAGTCCAGACACTTGAAGATGTCATTTAAATACAAGTCATAACCTATATGACTCATTTGATTAAATCTATATGAAAATTTCTGAAGGATTTAAAATGCCTGAAGCATGTAGTTTAGAGTCTCGAGGAATGTACTCGATCAGATTACAAAGGTCATTGTACCGTTTAAAGTATTTTGGGCCCATATGGTATTATTGCCTCGGTGAATATTTGCTGAAAGAAGGTTACGTAAGTGAAGTTATTTGTCCAGGTATTTTTGTAATGAAGATGTCATCAAAATTTGTTATCCTTGTTGTTTATGTTGATGACATAAATCTTTTTGGAACTCCAGAAGAGCTCCAAAAGGAATTGAATATCTTAAGAAAGAATTTGAGATGAAAGATTTTGGAAAGAGATAACTTTGTCTTGGTCTGCAAATTGAACATTTAGCAGACAAGATCTTTATCCATCAATATGCTATACATAAAGGGACTTAAAACGCTTTTACATGGACAAAGTGCACCCATTGAGTATACCAATAGTTATTCGATCACTTGAAGTGAATAAATATTTGTTTCGACCTCCAGAAAAGGATGAGGGACTCCTTGGTCCTAAAATACTCTATCTCAGTGAAATTGGTGCACTTATGTATCGTGCTCATGCTAACAAAGATAGTGCAGATCTTGTTGGTTATACAGATGCATATTATTTATCTAATCCCCATAAAGCTCGATCTCAAATCGGGTACGTAATTACATATGGAGGTACTGTCATATCATGGCGCTTCACAAAATAATCCATTGTTGCTACTTCTTCAAATCATGTTGAGATAATAGCTATTCATGAAGCAAGTAGGGAATGCGTATGGTTGAGATCAATGATCCATTTTATTCAAGAAAAATATGGTTTGGAATGTGATAAAAGATCCACAATTTTATACGAAGATAATGCTGCATGCATAACCCAATTGAAGGGAGGATTTATAAAAGGAGAAAGAACGAAGCACGTTTCACCAAAATTATTCTACACACATGATCTTCAGAAAAATAGTGATATTGATGTGCAACAAATCTGTTCAAGTGACAATCCGACATATTTGTTCACTAAATCTTTGCCAACTTCAACTTTTGAGAAGGTGGTATACAAGATTGGAATGCATAGATTCAAATATTTGAGACAAGATTTTCATCAGGGGGAGTGAAATACGCGCTGTTCTTTTTCCCTTACTAAGATTTTTCCCATTGAATTTTTCTTGTAAGGTTTTTAATGAGGCAGCTAGAAATGCGTATTACTATATATGTGTACTCTTTCTTCACTAGGTTTTGTCCCACTGGATTTTTTCTAGTAAGGTTTTAACGAGGCACATTATCTTTAATGAACATCCAAGGGGGAGTGTTATGACACTATTATTTGAGGATGTCCATTTATTACTCCGCTATAGATAATCTTTCTGAAGAAGATTATCCATTTAGTACTCTGTTGAAGTTTATCTACAAGTAGCTGATGCAGACAGGTTGCAAGCAACTCAATGAAATGATTTGATTAAACATGTAGGTTGCAAGCAGCTCATGCAGACAACTTACAAGCATCTGAAGAAAAGCCTCGCAACTGCTTCCTAAAAAGCCTTGCAGCTGCTTCCTTTCTTCTATAAATAGAGGAGTTTTCAGTTCATTATGTATATCAGTTTGAAAATTGAATAAGACATCAATCCCTCTCTCTCTCTATATATACTTGTCTTCGGTTTCTTTACTATAAAGTTATTATTTTATAACAAATGGCGATTTCATTAATTAATAAAACGAAAAAAGAAAACAAAAATCTGTAAATGCAACAAAAAAATGCAAATATAAGAAGAAAAGGTAAAATAAAAAGAAAAAGAAAAATATTTACCAATTGACTTATTATCAATTTTAACGGTTCAGATCGCTTCTAAACCAGTAGGTACTCACACTTGATAATTCCCAAAGGCTAGTACAACCATGAAACGTCTCTCAGAAAGCTAAACTATAAATACCCGAAAATCAAAAAGATTAAATAAAACAAATAAACAAATTGCGGATCGGAAAAGAATACATCGCCGTCAGTCACGACTGATCCGCCACCGTAAATGGAAGGAGTAGGAGCTAGATTTGGCCGGTCATCAACTAGATATGGTCCAACAACTGTATTTACCGGTCCGGTTCGTAGATGGAAGAAGAAGTGGATCCATGTTAGCTCAAACAAAAACAATCATCAAACGACGACGGCAGCTGCTAACGGCGGAGTTAACGGAAGTAACGGCTCTCATCTTTTGCTTTTGAAGTGGAGACCTATTAATGCCAGCCAAAATAACAGTAGCGACGAAAAGGATGGCGATTCTAACAAAGACGAAGACGTTCCGATCGAGGAACCACGCAAGCGAAAATTCAAGTTTATTCCGGTAATAAATTATTAATCTTTTTAATTTTTATTTTTTAAATTACTTAATTTGAGTGTTTTTTAGAGATCAGCCGTATGTATTTCCCTGTAACCGATGCAAGGCATTGGTACCGGGTTCAACTGAACCAAGTACTTTTGGCGAATAGCAAAAATTTATGTGTAAAAATTCAATAATATTGCAATATATAGCAATATGAGCCCATAACTTTAAATATACAATGAGTGCAATGCTAAAAACTTTACAGGTTGAACTCATAAAACTTAAATCCTAAATCCGCCTCTGTATATAGTATTTTTTTTACCACATGTTGCCGGACCAGCTTGCCCGCACCTCAACTATTTCTGCTAGCTCCTACCAGCACATTTATCGGATAAATATGCACTCGAAGGATTTAGACGGATGAAAAAAAGTCACCTCATAAATTTTAACATGTGATAGCAAGTAACTTAATATTTATCAAGAAATTTACCTATAATTACCTAATAAGTGACCTAATTGTGTAAATAATTTTTGCATTGTCTAGAATTTTAACTTATAAATTTATGATCTTTAAAGGTTTTATTAGTTTCTTTTAGTTACTGAATTTGATTGCTTAGATCATGTGACTATTTCCCCGATCTAATTGTATTAGAGTCTATAATTCATTTCTTATGTGTAATACTAATTGATAGGACCTCACTGGTTCTCACACAACGTTGAGCTATTTCAACAGTCTATTGAGTTAGCTTTTCTATTTCGTATTTTTGGATCATTTTTTTAATGCTGTGCAATTTGGGAATCAGGTTATGGGGAATTGATTAGTTGTGGGACAACTATTTGGGTATTGGGTTTGTTTGAACAGGTTTAAGTTTTTTACATTGAGAGTGTTTTTACGCTATCTAGTTACTTGAAAGCAAGGTAAGTGGACTTCTACAACCAATTAAAATATAATGGAGTAACATTGTTAGTGTATTTATTTTAAAACCTTATTGATATAGGGATTTGAAAAAAATATATAGATAATCTATTCCTGGTTGGAATTTTGGAAAGAAGTGGAGAAATTGGTTTAATTGATGGAGAGTAAAGTTTACGGATCTGCCTTATGTTTTGTGTAGATCTGACATCAAATGGCATAGCTGTGGCCTGTGGGGCTGTTATATATTGCTTAATTAGACACAAAAGCTAATAATGTGGGTTTTTAATTGTGAGATTTAGGAAATTACAAGTTATTTAGGTTTGCAAGATGTGGATCTTTCACCCATAAAAGAAAATGTAAAAATTTCCAACTCTATTGAGGCGTAAGAACAATAGAACCATTTTACTTCTTAGGCTGCAAGTTTTTGATCTAGAAATTGGTTCTGGTGCTGGATATATGTCTCATTGATCTCTAAAACATTTTTGAATAGTCATACCTTACCTACTAGATAAAAAAGTAAGTTTTTGTGGACACTTGACGGAACTTTTAAGCTATCTTTTCATCTCCACCAACTTCTTTCCTGTTTCTCATCTCATTTTAAATCAAGGATGCAAGACTAAATCTTTCTCTCTTGTCCGTCTCCTGTACATCAAATATGGCGGAAGCAGTAGAAGTACTCTTAGACCTCCATATGTTGTTCTCATGTTGCTTGTTGGTTTTTCATGTCAGTGTGGAGACTATCTATATGCTTGAGAGAGGAGAGGGAAGCTAACATAAGCTTTCACAAATATGTTCCAGTTATAGGGAGTCTATTAGCAGGGAGAAAGAGAGAGAGACCGAGAGTGTGTACAGAGCTTGATACCTTTAATTACTGTTCCTGCTTTGTTAGTATGGACACTTATGTGCTTTTTGTTGGTGTTTGAAACCTGGAGAGATGATTAACTTGTAGAATTTCCTTTAGCAGCTAGGTGAAGCTATTATATTATGCACCATTCTAGGTGTTATCTACTGGTCCCTTATTTTAGTACCTCTAAAGATATGTTGAGATTTTTGTGGCCAATTATGCAATTGAGAGGAAAACTCTAATTTGGTTTCAACAGTATATTTCTCTAGTGATTGTAAACCTTATCTTATGCCTGGTTGATATAAGTAGGCAATGCCAAATTAAGTCAGAGCTGCTAATTAAGAGTATACGGCTTGTCAATTTTCTGGTCGAAAAGCTTACATGATCTTTGATCTTTCTTTCCGTTTGGAATTTGAATATTTATCCTTCCCTGCGTTAGTAATCATCACTCATCATTGATAAGAGTTGATACGACGCTTGTCACTTACCACACCTAATACCATAGGCAGGGTGGTCTTATTGTTGTACTCGAGTAATCTGCGGAATGCCAAAATATTTAACTTTTTTATTTTTCCCCTCATCAGGGGTTGCTTCTGGTACGTCAGTAAGGCAATAGCTTTGGTTTTCGCTAAGTGATAATAATATTTATGTCTGACTGCATCTTATTCATTAATCCTTAGCAAAAAAAGAAGTGATAATGAATTTTATTTTCACAATGGTTGAGATAGATTGCTGTGCTTGAAGATCAAAAGTATGAGACGTCAGAACAGGATGAGGATGAAGCTAAACCAATGGAAGCTGATGGTTGTGATGAAAAACCTGAGATCAACGATTTGCCAACAGAAGAAAATCAGGTACTTTAAAACCTTCCCCCTCTCCCAATGTGAAGAACTACGATAGAGAAAATGCTAAGGGAAAAAAAGATAAGGCACATAACTGACTGTTGTAACTTGTTTATTAGTTTGTTCTGTTCTCACTCGTTATACAAAATGACTAGTATGAAACTTTTAAATTTGATTTGGGGAAGACATGAAATAATGGGTTTTAGTCTTTTCTTGCTATTTGTTTCCTCAACTTTGAATCGAGCCGTGGACTTCATGCGGCTTAATATTTTGTGTGTTTGCGTAACACAGGGGCTGTTCGATTGGTGAAAACACTTCCCATCTCCATTGTTCCAGCATGTTGTAGCCTTTTTGTGTTCTCAAGTTCCTATATTATTTCAGATTATTTTAAAAAGGTTGTTTAAAATTTTCTTGAGAAGCTCTCTTCTTTTTTAAGCCAAAAAACAATGTTTCCCCTTTCGCCTCTTTCTTTTTCGAATGAGAACAATAAAAAACCTTTTATCAATCAAACAGTTTTGTCTTTCTTTGTTTCTTTCTTTGGTTTGTTCTGTTTTTTTTTTTTTTTGGAACCCCAGGAAAACCCGCAGCTGCTACAGCCTCTGCCACCGCCTATGCCCTTCGGGTGAGCACTCTGTGCGCACTGGGAAACCCCCCACTGTGTAGTAGCCTGCAAACCACACAGGGGATGTAAACCGCACTAGGCATTGAGTTGGTTTCGAACCTGCGTCATCTGTGTGGACATGGCACTCCAAACCCAACTGGGCCGTCCCTTCGGGACGGTTTGTTCTGTTTTGTTTGTACCTGGTGTCGCATTTTTTGAACTTTGGTGAGTATAAAGCCCAGGAGTGTTTTATAATTGTGTTTTAATGCATCATGATCCACAGGATAAACCTCCAGAAAGACAAGACTTAAATGAAAGCACTTTGGACTTGTCTTTGGGCTTGACGGGTCATGACGAAAATGATTCTGACTCAAAAAGGGATCAAACAAAAGAGGTTTAATTTGACCAGTAGCACTGGGTCATGATATCTGTTTCTGTAAATGCTGCTCGTATCCGTTGGACGTCTTAACTGAATTTGGTCCTCACAGTCGACGATAGTCTTAAGGTAATTGTAATGTAAAACCATTGTACTAGAATATAGTCACTAGAAAGTTTTTTCCCTATTGGCTGAGTTCAAAATTTTTTCTCCGGCAATGTAGTAAAACACATGGTATTGAACTTGGTTGAATGAAATTTAACGTGAATCACATTGAAGAAATAGTTTGGTTTCTTATATTCCATTTGCAAATTTATGCATATTAATGTCATAGTGAGCAAAGCTGTTGCTTAAATCTTTTAGGCGAAATGGCCTCGTGGCCATTTAAACTTGTACCGGATTTTAAAGCCGATATACAAACTTACATTATTCTCATTTGAACACTCAAACTCAGATATTCGGTAACTAATAAACCTATTTGATCATTGACCATGCACATGTGGCAGTGACGGAGATGATGTTGACAAGGTGAGTGCAAGTCACGGAAATTACGCGCGTGACTACAATAATTTTGATTAAAAAAAATCTAGAACCAAAAAAAAAAAAATTTAAAAGAAAGAAAATAAATCAGGCCCACTTGCCCCCCCCCCCCCCCCCCTCCCGAAAAATTCCCTTCACCCGCCCCCATTGTCGTCCTCCCCTACCTCCCCCTTCTTTTCTTTCTCCCCCTCTCTAATCTACCCCCTTCCTCCTCTTTTTGTTCCAAATCCAGTTAGAGATAGTGAAAAACAAAGAATAGCAATGGATTTTCTTAAAAACTTTATGTTAATCCTTTCTCTCACATTAACTCTCTCTCCCCCTTTTTGTGTCCAATTTCAGATCGGAAGACAAATGGAGTAAAGAGAAATATCAGCGGGAAATTATCGATGTTTTGGGTAGAAAATTTCATTTACGGAGGCCGACGTCTTCCCTCTTTCCAATTTCACCATTTATGTCGTTCTTTGACATAGCCTAGCTGGCTCACCATAGTATTGTGCGGCCTTCATCGTTTCAAAACCATGGATTCCTATTGATTTTTTTGAAATTCAAAAATTAAATTTATTTTCCAGTCTAACCATGAGCATAGTGGTGTTGTGAATTTGATTTAGAAATAAGAGAGAGAAAGAACACGGAAGAAAAGGAAAAAAAAAAGAAGAATAAAAATAAGAAAAGGAATGGAGTTGGGTGAACGGAGAAGATAGGAGAGGTGGGTGAACAGAGAGAAGTGTCACGTCTTTTTCTCTCTTTCTTTTTTAAATTTGTAACTTTTTTTTTTTGCTTATTTAGTATTTAAGAATATGACCCCACAAATAATACATGTCAAGTAATAAATAATTTAGTATATGACGTGTTGTACATGTAAGCGCAATCGATATACACGCACTACTGGATGTATTTATTTGTAGTCATTCCGTCAAGTTCGAGAGTTCAAATAGGAAAATTTAAAGTTCGTGTATCGGATTTCAAAAGCCCTCCAAATCTAAATGGCCAGGGAGCCATTACGCCAATCTTTTATTATAAGAAAGAACATAAGTTGTTGGATGGATAAAGCAAATATTCCCTCTGCATCCATAGGGAAATATTTTCCCTCAAGTTGTCGTTAACAACTTGTTTGGATGTTTGTTACTTATTGTATTGTATCATATTGTTGTTTTAAATACAATGTTTGTTTTGACTCTTACTTAAATTTTATTGTATTGTATCGTTAAATCCATTGTTACGTAACGACGAAAAGTGCCACTTGATGGAACAACTGATTTGGTGGTGCGGTGGCGTTATTATCTTGCTTTTTGTCTCTCATCTTGCCATTCCTTATTATTAAATAATTATATTTTATTTTTTTACCTATTCTTTTATATAATAATTCTACTTCGTATCCTATTTTTTCTTAGTAATTTGCAAGTTTATTCTTTATATTGTTGGCGCGTGACATCAAGAAACGACGGCAAACGATACAATCTATCCAAATATTGTATTTATCAAACAATATAATATAATATTGTACAATACAATACGATACATTATGAAACAACACGTAACAACAATTCAGACAAATTGTAGCAAGCAAAATTGCTTTTGTCCACAAGGATTGGGTTTGAGTGGTAAGAGCATGATAGATAGCGTCGCGTTTGAATCCTGCCTTAGACTTAAAGACTACTCTCTCCGGTTCATAATAAGTGTCCAGTTCTTTTATAGTATACCCATTAAGAAACTACTAAATCCTATGCAAAAAGACCTAGTATGACTAAACTACCCTTATTAAAGTATTGGTCACATAATTATAGAGAGGAGTGAGAATTTTTTTTTAGGGATATGCACGTAAGGGTAAAAGAGTAAAAACAAATTGAATTTTTTCTTGATAACGTAACTGGACACTTATTTTGAATCAAAATAAAAAAGAAAACTGAACACTTATGAACCGAAAGAAGTAATATTTAAATAGAAAAAGGTTGAGAGGCGGTCTCATTATCCACCGTATTTCAAATCGAGCTCTTTATCCTAGATTATCGTATGTGTGAGATTATCCTAGGCACTTGGGGAGACGGAAAAGAATTGAGGATCAACGCTGCTTTATTTCCTATCCTATATATTATAAATCCAGTTAGAGCTACTTTTCGGAATGGTGGAATGTAATATACATTAGTAGCCTGTTTGGCCAAGCTTCTCAAGAGGCCAAAAATATTTTTTTTTCTTTTCCCAAAAGCATTTTTTTCCCCTAACTTGAGGTGTTTGGCCAAGCTTTTTTTGGTAAAGAAAATGCTTTTGGGAAGAAGTAGAAGCAGTTTCTGAGAAGCAGAAAAAAATAGCTTTTTCCCAAAAGCAGAAGCAGAAGTAGTTTTGACTTTTCTTCTTACCAAGAATACCCTTAACAAAATATAGTATATACCAAAATAACCGTTAAACCTAGTACTTAGGATATTAATGTATAAATATTTCTTATTATTTTCAGGATAGCTTTCTAATATATAGTGACTTCAAGGGTGAATATTTTTATATTTTGTTGAATGATTTTCAATATATTTAATTTATATTAAAAGAATTAAGTACTTTTAAATTTTATTTTCATAGTTTACTTAAATAAAATGAAAAGATTTAATTATTGCATGTAATAATAAATTTTTGAGATTATTTATTTACTTGTAATAGTAACTATTAAGTAAATCTATTCATGTCCTTATTCGTAATTTGATACTTAAAAGCACTTTCTGAAAAACTTGGCCAAACACAAATAATTGCTCAAAAGTGCTTTTCAGAGAGATTAGCCAAACACAAACTGCTTCTCTTAAAAAGTATTTTTTTCAAAATCACTTTTGAAAAAAGTATTTCTCAAAATAAGCTGATTTCTCCAGCTTGGCCAAACATGCTATAGGAGTGTTTGCCATGGTCTACTGTTTGGTTGTATAAAATAGTTTGGAATTAATATATTTTTAGTTATCATATTTTCTGAAATTGGAGAAAATGACTTCCCTAGAAAAAGTTAGGAAAACATTTTTCAAAAACTTCATCTACTCTCTCGCATCTAACCCGAACTCCCTCCCCCTTCTCTCGCCTACCCCACCCCCCTCTCCAAAGAGTTGTTTTTTTCTTTCCAGATTTCATTATTTTTCCTTTTTCTTCACCGCCCATCCACCCCACCTTGCGTAGAAAAAATTACCTTTTTTTGTATTTTTTAATTTTCTATTTTTGCACCAACCACCCCCCTCTGCCTGCTGATTTTTTTTTTCCAATTTTCTGCTTTCTGTTTTTTCGTTTTTCTGTACCATTCACCCCCCACCCCGCGGAATTTTTTTTAAAAATATTATCAATGCAGGTTTTTCCATTTTTTCGGTTTACAGGTTCAAAATTTTGCGAGTTTAAAAGTTAGTGTTTGGAAGTTTGCAGGTTTAGAAATTAAAGAATTTACGGGTTCAAAAGTTTGCGGGCTTGAAAGTTTAGCGGTTCAGAAGTTTATCAAACTTATGGGTTAGGAAGGTTGTTGGTTCAAAAGTTTATGGCTTCATGTTTATTGTATCTAAATTATTTATGAATACTCTTGAGAAGTTATTTTTCTTAATTTACATACCAAACACCGAAAAATGAGTAAGATTACTTCTAGTTTTCCAAGAAAACATTTTCTAGGGAAAACATATCCGTTATACCAAACACACCCTATATTTCAATAGCCATCTCCCATTTGGTGAATAAATTTTACATGCAGGCTCACATATTGTGAAATAAGTTAGCATAAAGCAAAGGGACCATAGATTAGACAGCTTAAATTAGTCGTTTTGTGGTTAATGACGTTGTGGAGTAAACACTTCTTGTAAATATAACTTAAGATTTACAAAATCTCATCAAAGAACTTGAGCTTTACATTTTTTGAATAGAATAAAACCATGAGATATCGACCATAGAATATTAACCCAAGGGTTCGACACATAATATAATTAAATAACCAACTGGAGATGTCAATTAATTGCGATTAAGATTTATTGCTGTTACGCTGTTATACAAGGTTCAGTTTTTTTTTTGCCAAGAGTCATTTTAATTGGTATAGAATAGTAATTTTTTTTTTCAAAAAGAGTTCGCCCTGCCGCATAAGATCCTCGAGTCAACCACGACTACCATTTCTGGTCCGTTTTCATTCTCTTCCCTGCCCGAAAAGGGATCAAAGAAAAGTAGCTTGTTTCTCTCCTGGATGGATGGCGGCTTACCAAAATGCCTTCTCGGTCGAAGACTCCTTTTTGACTAGTAAGGAGTAAGGACGCTGGAAGCAACAAAAACTTGCGTGAAGGACGTTTTCTTCTCTGTCCTCTCCTCTCCAAAGGCTAAGGGAGAGACTTCGTCCCTTTCCTTCAATAGCTCTTTTGGTTTCAAAGGATTACGCGCACTTAGATAATTCTATCAAGTTTTAGGTCCCACCAGAACGTATCAAGTAACTCTACCCACTAAGACTTAGGCATATAAGAAGAAATTACCTAAGTGTTCTTTTGCCACCGCTAAGATAAAATAGTGTTTCAATGTGTGCATAAGTGTGAGGTTTAAAGACATTAGTTTTAAGAAACTCTTAGTGAGCGTTTGGACATAAGAATTGTAAAATTCCGGAAAAAAGAATTTTTTTTCAAGTGAAAATGTTATTTGAAAACTAGAGTTGCGTTTGGACATGAATATAATTTTGGGTTGTTTTTGAAGTTTTGTGAGTGATCTGAGTGAAACTTTTGAAAAACAACTTTTTGAAAATTTTCAAATTATCGAAAAATTCCAAAATCCATCATTAAGTGAAAATTTGAAAATTTATGGCCAAACACTGATTTCGGAAAAAAGTAAAAAAAATTCGAAAAAAGTGAAAATTTTCTTATGTCCAAACTGGTCACATGGCAACAACTTTACCAGTTACGCCAAGCCAAGGCTCCCCTTCTACTTACTAAAAACATTATGCCATTCTTTCTTCCCACATTCTACAAAGAAATTTCAGATTATCAACTGTGATTATGCAGCCAATCACTTATCAAATCACCTCATTAACAGTGGTAAGTATATCAGAAGAAGTATAGAGGAAAAGGATTAATACATCAAATTGCATTCAAAGATCAGTAAATTCAATAATACTGACTTATAACATTTTCATCATCCTTCTTTAGCTACTACAGGTTGCGCCTCCTCGTTAAAATAATCATGCCTGAACCAAGACAAGCGAAAACTTAGTTATCGCTTCACCAAAAATGATGATGTTATCTACAAAAAGAAGCTAATCAAACGAAAAACCAAAGCTATAAGAATATCCGACATAATATCGTTGGATTCTATGTTGCGCGGACTCTCTAAAATGTAGCCGCACCCGTGTCGGATCCTTCAAAAATGCACTACTTTTGGAGGATCCGATACATATCTGGCCACATTTTCGGAAAGTCCGAGCAACATAGATTGGATTCCCTTTCATGAACATTTTCAAAGTCTTTTAATGATCTTCATATAGTAATGAGACAGAAATGACTCACCGAATTTTTCGCGAAAGTTGATATATGCCTGTTCCAGCCATTGCCACATTTACACTGAAGAGGTTCCAGTTTTTCTGCAATTTAGAATTATCGATCACAAGATAAAGAGAGGACGACATCAGAAAATCAAAAAGCTAATGAAAGAAAAAGATGTCCAAGTTAAACGAAAAATTGCATCAAGGTGGCTTTAACATTCTTAAAACTTTAATGCCGCTGTTCAAACGACTATATGTCCTAAATCCAAATAATACTAACATGGAATGCTATTGAGTTATTGCTTCCTTTCACTGTTCTTGAGCCGAAGGTCGGTCGGAAACAACTTCTCTACCTTCATAAGGTTGAGGTAAGGTTTGCATACACATTACCCTCCCCAGACCCTACTCGTGGGATTTCACTGGGTCTGCTGTTGTTGTTACTAACATGGAATGCTATTAAAATGATAAATCTGGCAAAGGACAATGCCATGGAACTATGCTATAGCAACCACTTAAATAGTGTAACTCATTTCTATGACGTAATTAGTGATGATACCCTACAATTGTTTGCGTGAATGAAGTCCTACTAAACTAAAGATGCAGATGAAGCATCGGGTCTTGGAGAAGAATAAGATCACAGAGCACAGCAAACCGCTAAACCATGTGCGTGTGATTTCTCGCCTATCATGAGTTTGACTATTTATTTATTCTCCTTTGTAAGGTAAAGCCCTAGAGTAAAGTGTTAGGTTTGGTGATAACTGATTTAAACAATGTAAGAAATAAGAACGGATGTGAAAAAGATATACTTTAGTCTACAAATTATGTACTAAAACCGTTACAGAAAAGTCGGCTGAAAAAATAGAAAGGATTTGTTTGGCTATCAATCATACTCTTAACATCGTAAAAAGATAAACTACTTGTGTTGAGATCCAGAGTAATATAGAACTTACCGGAGTAATTACCAAACTATAGCGAGACCAGATAAGTCCAGTTGCTGTAACAGCTGCAATAACAAAAACAGCTTATCTTAAGAATAAAACCAAACAGAAAGACAAAAGATCTAACAAATGGAAGATATCATATAATGAAAAGTTTAAGCATGACGAGAAAGAGCAACTATGAAAATTGACATGTTTTTCTGGATTCATGATAGATCAAGAGACAAAGAGGGAATATCGGGAGCTACAACAACAACAACAACAACAACGACGACCCAGTATAGTCCCACAAGTGGGGTCTGGGGAGGGTAGTGTGTACGCAGAACTTACCTCTACTCCGATGGGGTAGTGGGAATACCGGGAGCTATCACAGTAAAATAATACAAATGATTGTGAGAAGGAGAAAATAATAAAAGACATGAGACAAACCTATTTGCTGGGGCAATGAAATCTTTTCAGGAGGTTTAGCGAAGTCGGCAATATTTGCTATGCTGATGCCCCACTTGAACGTCGGTGCCCAGAAATGAACTAGAAGAACACAACGAGTGAATGAATCGGCAAACAAAGAAAATTGAAAAAAACAAGCACACCAACTTGAAGCTGCTAAATATAAACAAGGGAAAAACATTTAAGTCTGTACACACTTTGCAGGGCACTAGAGAAAGCTACAACAACAACAACAACAACAACAACAACTCAGTATAGTCCCACAAGTGGAGTCTGGGGAGGGTAGTGTGTATGCAGACCTTTATCTCTACCCATCTAGAGGCTGTTTCTGATAGACCCTCGGCTCAAGAAGTGAAAAGACAAAAAGATCAATAGAGAAAGCTCAAGGAACAAAATGTGAACAACTTGAGCCAAGCATTTAAATGATTTCCAACCTCGAGTCATCATACGAAAACATCCATACGTTGTACAGTTAGAACTTTTTTGAAGAAAGAACTCGTCAAATTAAGCATTCATCAATTTAAGGACAACATAAACTTGTCAAGATTCGGTAGGGTGCTTGGGCAGCTGCACTTGTTAAGAATGTATAGGCATTTAATTTTACAAGTCCGCAGTCCATAGTATTAAAAAAAATAATATTTTCCTCCTTTATTCAAATGCATTCTCTGATCATACAAATGTCGCAGAAAATTTCAGTAGCTATCTAACTGCCCGGGAACTTTTGCAATGACCAAGCCAATCAGACTAGCCAACAACAACAACCAACCCAGTCTAGCCAAGATTGCTTAATCGATCTCCAAGTTTAGTATCTCACAACGTAATCAGGACATATCTTATGTAAAATACAAGAACATGATTCAAGAGCATGAAACTACCGATGATTAACACTGATGTGCAGCAATAAATGCATTACGTTATCCATCAATGACCTAAGTTGCGCGGACTATTGGATTTTGGTGCCATCCCCATCCGGATACAGGACGGATACGGGGACGGGATACGTCCCGGATACAATCAACTGACTTCAGACACTTTGACCGGAGTCCATCGACAAATTTGGGAGAAAAATTGAGATTTTGATTTCTCAAAATAAAAAATAAAACAGATTTAGAACAATGAAAGAGTAATGTCCATCTTGGAGAATGAAAGATTGAATTGTACAATATTCATGTAAGTTTTTCACAGAATATCTCTCAAAGTTTACAATATCTTTATAGCTCTATGTTTTATTAGCCGAATCCCCGCACCCGTATCCATATCCGGATCCGCACCCCCCGAATCTTAAAATTTAGATTTTGCCGAATATGATACTCGGATCCGTCCCAGTATCGGATACCCGCACTCAGTCCGAGCAAGCGCACCTCAATCTTAAACTAGTTGAGGTAAATTCTGAATCTTTTACAAAAATTTCCCTCAATCCGGGCTCATTTTCCGATACTAAACATATAATATAAGGGTTCTCTAAAACTTGACATTTTAAAACTGCAATGAGTTAATTTTCATGATTTCCATTTTCAGCTGTCAATTTTTTCCTTTCATTTTCCCACTTTTTAGTATCACAATTTATAGTTCTGCTAAGTAAAATCTAACAACAATACAAAATAGAACCTAAAAATATAAATTTTTATTTTTTTTCATTTTTGTTCACCTCTTCAAATAAATAAATAGGCAGACAGCCAAAAAGTAAATAAAAGAAAAATACAAAATATAAGAAAAACCCAGATACAATATGGGATTTGCCAGAAGAATCATCAACTCAATCTTTCAAGCTGCGATGATAAATATGCAAATCAAAATGGTAAAAAAAGAAAGATCTAAATCTAAGAATATAAAATTCAAGAATTTAAAAGAAAAGAAAAACGAATTAACAGAAAAAGGAAAAAAAAAAAACTCACTGGTTTTGGGGCCAGCAGGGTGATTCCATAGAGCCTGAAGTTTTGAAGTCGCCATGAAAGGGAAAAATTCTGTATCTGACTTTTCTCTGTATATCTCTCGTATTAGTCTTTTATTGACTTTTGGTTATTAAAAAGAATTTTCAATTTGGTAGTTTAATAAATTCGTATAATATAGGGTTGGTAGTAACATTAAGGACACTATTAATATTAAATGGTTTATGAAGTCCTACCTTCTTTTTTTATTTTATATTCTGTCTAAGAAATTTTATCAAGTTATATTCACTCATTACATGTAACAACTTGTTTCGATTGTTGTTACGAGTCGTTTTATAATGTATTGTATTATATTATATTGTATAGTTTGATAACATAATGTTTGAATAAACTATATCGTTTGCCGTCGTTTTATGATATCAGACACCAGTAATATGAAAAATAAGCTTACATATTTAAAAAGAAAAATTATGATACGGTATATAAAAAGGTACGGTAAATGATAAAATAAAATTATTTAATAAATAATGAAGGGTGAGATTGAGAGAAAAAGACAAGGTAACGACGCGACCACACCAAATAGATCGTTACATAAAGTGGCACATTTCGTCATTACGTACGACGGATTTATCGATACGATACAATAAAATTTAAGTAGCAATCAAAACAACTACCGTATTTAAAATAACGATACGATACAATACAATAGGTAATAACCATCCAAACAAGTTGTACGAAAAATGTAATATATATATATATATATATATATATATATTATATATATTACATTTTTTGTTTTAATGTGGTAGTGAAGTGAAGTATGAGCCAAAGTATTGTAGTGTTGTTTGGTGGATCTATATTTATTATATATATATATAGGACAACCATATTTAATTATAGGGTGTTTGGCAAATGTAGAACCTTTTTTTTTTTTGATTGGAGAGTTGTTGAAGAAAATATTGGAAATAAGTAATTTTAGATGGTAAAATATACCTCATAGCTTATAAATTAATGAATATTCAGAGGTATTTGGTACTTTATTTTTTCTGTGTTTATATGATTCAGTATGCTGAGCACAACATATGTTAGTGAATCATGGACAATAAATATTAAAATTTGAACTTGTTAATTTTAGATGTTTAAATAAATTTTTTTACAGAAAAGATAGATAGCATGACTAAATAAATCCTTCTCTACTCTAATTCTATTCTTTCATGAAAAAAATATATTTTTTTTCGTTTAAATTACTCCCTTTGTCTAATTTACGTGACACTGTTAAATTTGGAAATTTAAATAAGTAATTCTTTAAGCGCGACTTTTTCATATGCTTTTTAATCATCGTGACGTATAATTTCTTTATGTAATTTTTAAATTAATAAATTTTATTTTAAAATATAAAAATTCTATTTCTGAATTTACCATTAAAATATGTCATATATATATATATATATATATATTATGTTTAATTTTAAAGAATAAAAGAATGGTTAGTGCTATTAAAGCAAAAAAAAAAAAAAAAAAAAAAAAAAAAAAAATTCTCCACCAAACTTGATGACTAAAAAGCACAAGACTAACCAAATAATATGGGAAGACAAAAGATGAAATTCATTCCATTACTAAAACCCTTACTAGTCCTTGTAATCACCTTTGGTTTCACCATTTTCTTTGTGCTACTCTCTCAGCCAACAACAACAACAAACCCATCTTCCATTAAATCCAATACCATGGTTTCTAGAAGTTTTATTCTTTGGCTACATGGGTTGGGTGATTCTGGCCCTGCTAATGAACCAATAAAGTCATTGTTCACTTCTCCTCAATTCAAACACACAAAATGGTCCTTTCCCTCTGCTCCTTCCAACCCAGTTACCTGCAACTGTAAGTCAAAACCATTCTTGTACTTGTAGTGTTATTACAGGTTGTGGGTTGTTGTTGTTTCTTTTGGATTTGGTTATGGTGTGATCACTGTGGAATTGGTGTTTTTGGGTCAAATGGTGTATTTTGATTGCATAAAGATTCCATTTTTAGCCTACTCCTTGGTGGGATTTGTTATTGGTTGTGTATTGTTTTTGTTTGATTCTGTATGATCACTGTGAAAATGGCATTTTTGGGTCAAATGGTGTATTTTGATTGCATAAAGATTCAGTTTTTAGCCTTTTTTTTTTGGGTTTCCCACCCGGTGTCCGGTACCCGCATTGGAGCCCGACTATATCAGGATTCGCACCGCATAGGGCCCCATTCGGGGGGAAACGCTCCCTACCAAGTATTTTTCCATACCCGGGGCTCGAACTCGAGACCTCCGGTCAGTTTTTAGCCTACTCCTTTGTGGGATTTGTTATTGGTTGTGTATTGTTGTGTTATTGTCCTTTCACTTATTCGTTGTTGTTATTTTCTTTCTCACACCTTTTGTTGTTACATGCATTTTCTTTTGTTTCTTTTCTGATATTATTGTCTCTCTTGTTGAGCCGAGAGTCTCCCGAAAACAGCCTCTCTACCATTTTCGGGGTAGGGTAAGTTCTCCGTACACTCTACTCTCCCCAGACCCCACTAGTGGAATCTTATTGGGTATGTTGTTGTTCCGTATGATCATTGTGAAAATGGCATTTTTGGGTCAAATGCATATTAGAATTGCATAAAGATTCAGTTTTTAGTCTACTCCTTGGTGGGATTTGTTATTGGCTGTGTATTGTTTTTGTTTGATTCTGTATGATCACTGTGAAAATGGCATTTTTGGGTCAAATGGTGTATTTTGATTGCATAAAGATTCAGTTTTTAGCCTACTCCTTGGTGGGATTTGTTATTGGTTGTGTATTGTTTTTGTTTGATTCTGTATGATCACTGTGAAAATGGCATTTTTGGGCCAAATGGTGTATTTTGATTGCATAAAGATTCAGTTTTTAGCCTACTCCTTGGTGGGATTTGTTATTGGTTTTGTGTTGTTGTGTTATTGTCCTTTCACTTATTCGTTGTTGTTGTTTTCTTTCTGGCACCTTTTGTTGTTACATGCCTTTTCTTTTGTTTCTTTTATGATATTATTGTCTCTCTTTTTTAGCCGAGAGTCTCCCGGAAACAACCTCTCTACCCTTTTCGGGGTAGGAGTAAGGTCTGCGTACGCTCTACTCTCCCAGATCCCACTGGTATGTTGTTGTTCTGTATGATAATTGTGAAAATGGCATTTTTGGGTCAAATGTATATTAGAATTGCATAAAGATTCAGTTTTTAGTCCACTCCTTGGTGGGATTTGTTATTGGTTGTGTATTGTTTTTGTTTATATTCTGTATGATCACTGTGAGATTGGTTTTTTTGGGTCAAATGGTATATTAGAATTGCATAAAGATTCAGTTTTTAGCCTACTCCTTGGTATGATTTGTTATTGGTTGAGTATTGTTTTTGTTTGTATTCTGTATGATCACTCTGAAAATGGCATTTTTGGGTCAAATTGTATATTAGAAATGCATAAAGATTCCATTTTTAGCCTACCCCTTGGTGGGGTTTGTACTGTATTTGTTTCTATTGGTTCTATGTGTTCACTATGAAATTGGCATTTTTGGATCAAATGTTGTATTGGATTGCATAAAGATTCCATTTTTAGCTTACTCCTTGGTGGGATTGGTTATTGGCTGTGTATTGTATTTGTTTATATTGGTTCTATGTGTTCGATGTGAAATTGGCATTTTTGGGTCAAATGTTGTATTTGGATCGCATAAAGATTCCATTTTAGCTTACTCCTTTGTGGGGTTTGTTATTGGCTGTGTATTGTATTTGTTTATATTGGTTCTATGTGTTCACTGTGGAATTGCCATTTTTGGGTCAAATGTTGTATTTGGATTGCTTCATTGCGTAAAGATTCCATTTTTAGCTTACTCCTTGGTGGGGTTTATTATTGGCCGTGTATTGTATTTGTTTATATTGGTTCTATGTTCACTATGAAATTCGCATTTTTGGGTCATATGGTATATTGGAGTTGCACAAAGATTCCATTTTTGGCCTACATTGTCTGGTGTTTGGATGGTGTTACCGGATGTGTATTCTAATTGTTTCTATTGGTTCTATGTGATCACCTTTGAAATGGCATTTTTGGGTCAATTTGTATACTTGCATTGAATAATGATTTGATTTTTGGTTACAATTTGATGGATGGGGTTGGTAATCGGCATGCCATATTTATTATCTATGGTCATAATTGATTAATTATGATCTATATTACACAAGAGTGTTTGATTTGGTATAGTGTTGCAGGTTGTGTATTGTAATTGTTTCTATTGGTGCTGGTGGAATTGTCGTTCTAGTGTATATGATGAACTTGCAGAAAGATTTCATTTTGGCCAATGCCTTGATGGGGTTTGTAGTTGGCACATCACCTATATCGTCTATGGTCACTATTGATATGATAATCTTTATAACACGGGTCTTTGTTTTGGTCAAAAATATGGAATTGGTTCAGGTCCAAACAGATTGAGGCATAGTTGTTGTTCTTATTGTGATTGCTTTTAGGGTCTAGTGGATGGGATTGCTTACAACGTAGACTAGGTCCACTTGCGTCGGCTGTTTAATCAAAATTCTAGCTCATTTTCGAGGTGTGGATGGATATACATGTCTGGTCCTTATAAGATAAGTTGTTGTTCGAGGAGACGAGATAAATTGGCTAGAGAAGAGACATTTCAATTTAGGGAGGCAGTTTCCGCTTCAGTATTATGTTGGTAGTTGTGATTCAAAAAAATAAAAAGAAAGAAAAAAATTGAATAGTAAAGTGCATGTAGTTTTGGTGTTCCTCTAACAATGTGTTAGTTAATGGAGAAGCTATGAGAAACCAACCCGATGAGTTTCTAGGAAACATATGTTAGTTCTTTCCTTTTCCCTTACCCTTTCATTCAATTCAGTAGAAAGGGGGAGAATGTTGGTAGCGTAGAGGGCAAGTTAGCCCTGTGGGTAGGGATTTAACCTTTGTAGTGTAGTTCCCTTTTGACCAGGAGTAACTGGCAAAGTTGCTTCCATGGCGTAACTGGCAGCAAAGTTGCTGCCAGTGTGACCAGGAGGTCACGGGTTCGAGCCGTGAAAACAGCCTCTTGCAGAAATGCAGGGTAAGGCTGCGTACGATAGACCCTTGTGGTCCGGCCCTTCCCCGAACCCCGCGCATAGCGGGAGCTTAGTGCACCGGGCTGCACTTTTTAGTGTAGTTCCCCTTTGTTAGTGAACCATCTTAAATAGAAGCTTTATCAAGTTCCTTTATTTTTGGTTGTTTTGACTTTTTGGTTTTGATAGTTAATGCTTGCCATTATAGGCAAAGATGAGCAACTACAGCTCTTAGATGACTAAGACGAATGCTCAAGACTTGCGAAATACTGCTGGGAATAACCTTCTGTATAATGACAGTTAGGGGTGTACATAGTCCGGGTTGGTTCGGTTTTTATCAAAACCAAACCAAACCAACTATATCGGTTTGGATTGGTTCGATTTTGTCGGATTTTTCAGATTTTCGGGTTTTTTTGTTACAAGAATATTATTCCAATCTTCCTTCTCAAAGAAAATTATTTTAATCTTACTTTGTTAAAGTTATAGATATAGTTTTCATAAGTGAATATATGTTTAGTAAATATTGAAAAATTGACAAACATATGATCTATTAAAATATTCTAAGGGGAGAATTTTTTTAGTAACACATGATAGTTATTTTCTTAGTCGTCTAACACTAATTTTCCGTGAATGTACGCTTTCAAGGTTAACACATGATAGGATCCCGAATATTTTTTACATTTTTTAAAGAAAATTCATATAAAGTCTTAAAAATATATATAAAAATTAGATATTTATTATGTCGGTTTGGTTTGGGTTTTTTTACTCAATATCGAACCAAATCAAACCAAACCTAGTCGGATCTTTTAATCGGTTTGATTTGATTTTTCAGTTTGGTGCGGTTTTCCGGTTTGGTTTGCACACCTCTAATCACAATTATTCAACAACAAAGGCAAATTGATAAATATAAGCAATTTTCTCCCTGAAGGATGTGTTTAACGACTAGCGTAGATAATCTTGCATCTCATTCTGGACATATTGGAAGATAATGAAGCAACTCAGGCTGAAACAACTCAGGCTAGTCTCAGCCTGATTAGTGCATAATTACATTTCAGGATGTGAAAAACAGCTTCTTAATGATAAGATTAGCTTGGCGGTGATTTAGGTGCAATTGGCCAACAACGTCAAAGAGCATTCTCCATAAACTCTATGATGTATCATATTGTTGTATCTAAAAATGGTACAAAGGAAGTTTGTAAGAAGAACACTAGATTTTTATCGCCATCTTGTTTACTGAAATACTATGATGCCAGTCTCGCGTGTTTTTCTACCGGAGCGTTGTAGATTCTCCATTAAGGACAATAATGTTTGAGCAGGGTTGATACCCTAACGTGTCTGTAAGATGTTGTAGTCTTACAATTGTTCTCCTACTGAAGTGACAGTATGATTGTTGGTTCTTCACTGGAAATTGCTTTTGCTAGATCTTTGACCTTGTCCATTTTCCAACGGAATAGTGATTGTGTAATTTGTAAATATTATGGTAACATTGCCAGCTTTTTCACTCTAATATTGGTGATACTTATTAAATCTACAGTCTAAACTATTTCGTGTCTTACTTTACTGTAGATGGTGCTGTTATGCCGTCGTGGTTTGACATTCATGAAATACCAGTGACTGCTGTAAGTTTTTCTCTTTCACCCCTTTGATTCCTCGTATCTCCTTTCACTTTTGAAGGGCAGCCCGGTGCACTAAAGCTCCCGCTATGTGCGGGGTCCGGGGAAGGGCCGGACGACAAGGGTCTATTGTACGCAGCCTTACCCTGTATACTGCAAGAGGTTGTTTCCACGGCTTGAACCCGTGACCTCCTGTCACTTTTTCTTTTCTCAAATTCTCCTTGTACTCATGCCAAGCTGCATTTTCTGCAAAGATGATACTGAGAAATATAGGATAGAATTTAGTCTAAGGCGAACTTTTTCCACTTGACTTATAGGAAATAAGGAAATCAACAATAACATGTCTTATCCAGTGTTATCAAAGGTGAAAAGCGCAAAAAAGCTCTAAGGTATCTTGGGGCTTTAAACGCAAAGCACAAATAAAGCGTGGGTTTTAACGAAGAAAGGCGCAAATGGAGAAAAACTACAAATATGTATGTGTAATCCAAGACTAATATCTATAAGCATGAATACCAAATATATGGACAAAGAAATTGAAGAAAATTTACGATAAATTGAAATATCAACTATTTAGTGTCGCGTCTTCCGGATTACGCTCGTTAGCAAGGAAACGTATTCCTTAGAGCCTTGATGGCGAGGCGAAGCGCTCAACATGTTTTGAGCCTTACTTCAGGGCTTAAGCGCGCCTTTGATAATACTGGTCTTATCTGGGACCCCAGTATGTCATCAAATACTACGATATATGCCAGTAATAGTCTCCATCAAAATTTTGATGTTAATGTTGTCTGAGCATTGGCTTCAGAAACAAAGACTTGGTTGTACTTACGCTTATTGATATTGTTTCCATTTAATTTAATGTTTAATACCATGTACCAGAGTTCGCCAAACGATGAGAGTGGTCTGCTCAAAGCGGTTAAGAATGTTCATGCAATGATCGATAAAGAGATCGATGCTGGCACTAATCCTAATAATGTTTTCATATGTGGATTTAGTCAAGGAGGTCTCTCTCTCTCTCTCTCGTCCTGGCAAGTATTTGTATTACTATTAAATACACTGAACTTTCAACTTATACTTGATTTTGTAGGTGCGTTAACATTAGCAAGTGTTCTTCTGTACCCAAAAACTCTAGGAGGAGGTGCCGTGTTTAGCGGATGGGTCCCCTTTAATTCTTCTATATTAGAGAAACAAACTCCTGAAGCTAAAAAGGTAATTGTCCGATACTAACTTCTACTTATAATTTTCTAGTTTTGACGTAGCAAATGTTATTCTCGTCCTAAAGTTGGTCGCTTTCTTATGTGGAGGGAGTCTTAAGCGTGTGCAAAGGGCATGGGTTTCATAAGACTTTCTTAATATGATCGCTGATCTGCTAACTGTTTCACTACATAGGATGTATATATGACAATATGATACAGCGGTATAGAACGAATGTAGCACTTGTTCCTCATTTCTACCTAGATATATAAAACCGTGCCTCCGCCCTGTATGGAGATGCCCGTCAAATAGTATTTGGCTATTTGTAATTTGAATAATGATGTTGATGTTGATGATTGGTCTTCCGGAAACAGCCTCTCTACTCTCTCAGGGTAGGGGTAAGGTATGCGTACACACTACCCTCCCCAGACCCCACTAGTAGGATTTTACTGGGTTATTGTTGTTGTTGTTGTTGATTGGAAGATATGTTATCTCGAGAACCCTTTTTTTTTTAAAATTAATCGAGAAATTCTCGAGGGCCTGCTGGTGCACAGTTCGAAACTCGGTGGATAATTTGGTTTGCCCCTCGACAATGCTCCACTTAATTAGCAGGCGGTTCGAACTCATGACGTGCACCTAACCCACACATCACGCACTGCAATCTTACCATTTGATATGTGTTTCTTGATTAGTTTCCATGTTTTTATAGCATCTAACACCAAAACGCTTTGAACAGACGCCTATTTTGTGGTCTCATGGTATCGCTGATAGGACTGTACTGTTTGAAGCCGGACAAGCAGGACCACCGTTTCTGGAGCGAGCTGGTATGACTTGCGAATTCAAGGTAATTACTCATGTCTATCGGATCGTTTCATCTATCTTTCACGAATGTATCGCCAATAAGCCATTGTCTACCATATTCGTTAGGCTTACCCTGGTCTTGCTCATTCGATAAACAACGAGGAGTTGAAGAACTTGGAATCGTGGATCAAGACTCGTCTTCAAAGCAATTCTTAAAGGTCCAAATGATATTCGATTTGCATTTCATACAATCAAAGCTCTTGAGTTCGAAAACTGCTGCTCATTTGCTGCTTACTACAAAAGTTGTAGTTGAGTTGGTTGCAAAACGCCTTCTCATTCACGTATTAATATTTTTACTGTATTTCTTGACTCATTTTACAGTTGTAGTTATGAAATATGGGACAAGTAGTTGAACTGTTAAATTGAAAGAAAAATGTTGGATTATAGTTTGGATCAGTATTTTAAAAGGCGTTTTCAGGGCGAGGCGCATCAAAAACGTCCCGAGGCGATGGCATGGGGCGGAAGTCTCAAGAGGCGTACGCCCAGCAATTCGGGGCGTACGTCCGGGCGTTTGAGGCGCGTTTTTTCAGTGAGACGTAAGCCCCAGAGACTTTTTCAAATTAAAACAAAATTTGTTGAATAAGTACTTCATATAATACTCAAATTTTCAAAATTTAGCTTGGTAATTACTCAAAAGTTTTAAAAAGGAACTGAAATGTATTAAATTTAAAAGTCAAGACCTTTCTTATTGATTGAAGCTCTAATGCATGGTCTTTCTCAAATTTTTATATTGTCCGCTAGTGTGTTAATATCTCCCCAAAAAAATGAATTTTTTTTTTTACAAATACAAAGAGAACGCCATTCTCCTTTCATGGCAGCAAATTAAAAGTTCAAATTACAGGTAAGTCATCCTTTTTGTTCCTCAAAGCTTGTAGCGTATAATAAATTGTTTTGAATATATATATATATATATATATATATATATATATATATATATATATATACTAGTTTTAGTCTACCAATGTGCCCAAACTTTTAGAACTCACATAAATAATATTGAAAAAATATATTTGAGTTATAAAATAAATAAATAAGAAAATAAGTCGTAAATTTATGAAAATGATAAATCTTAAATTGTTGATCCTAATTAGTGTAACGACCCGGTCTGTCGTTACGTAGAACCTGCATTATAATTTATGTTATTGAATTGCTATAGATTGATTATACTGTTATTGATGTGTTAGAGTTGTTAGGCTTGAAATCGAAGTGATTATAATGATAATTTAGCCACTTAGTCTTTAAAAATAGTCTTGAAGTTGGAAAAGTCAACTGAGAGTTGACTTATTGGTAAACGACCTCGGAATGCGGATTTTATGGCTCGGATAGCTTCGTTAGGTGATTTGGGACTTAGGAGTGTGTTCAAAATAGTTTTGTGATGTCCGGTGTAGAATTAGGCTTGAATTAGCGAAGTTAGTTTTTGGCGATTTCCGTTTGGAATGGAATTCCGACAGTTGGAACAGGTTCGTAATGTCATTTTGGATATGTCTGCAAAATTTCAGGTCAATCGGAGTTGTTTTGGATAGTTACGGCGTCGTTGATGGATTTTAGAAATATCAAAGTTCTTATGCTTGAATCTGATGTGATTTTGGTGTTTTGAGGTTATATTTAGTGTTTTGAGAGTGCAATTAAGTTTGAATGATTATATGTGATGCGTTGGTATGTTTGGTTGGGGTCCCGAGGGCTCGGGATTGATTTCAGATGGTTAACGGGAAGTTTGGAACTTGAAATATGCAGCTACAGCTGCTGGTGCTGGTGTAACCGCACCTGCGGAAGTTTGACTGCAGGAGCGAGCAGAGCACCGCAGGTGCGGAATTTCGAGTCTCAGTAGAGGATCGCAGGTGCGGGAGGAGGATCGTACCTGCGAAGTGCAGGTGCGGAGAAGAGGGCACAGGTGCGGAAGTTAGACCGCTTAAGGAAAGTCGCAGGTGCGGACCTGGGACCGCAGGTGCGGGTCCGCAGCTGCGCTTAAGTGGCCGCAGGTGCGGAACCACTATTCAGAAAGTATAAAAAAAAACCGCCTTCGCGAATTTTAACCCTTTTTCCACCATTGTTGTACGGATTCCGAGATTTTTGAGGAATTTTGAAGGAGGAAACATTGGTGCATCATTGAGGTAAGCTTTTTGGACTTAATAACTCAATTGTAGGTGATCTAAGACCT
>ML278223.1:0-42353 GCA_005239495.1 Nicotiana undulata
TTATGACATCGGCCGATAGTCTTGTCCGTGTCGGTTATACATATATATACGCATTGCATTCATACACATTTGCATTGAGTTGGTATCGTACGTGGGTGAGTTGAGAAACAATACAGAGTACTGGTAAGTGAACAATTGAGAATAAAGAATAGTTATTTCGAATTATGAGGAAGAGAAAAAGTAATAAAACTATGAATAGTTTACAAAAGGATACTATGTTTAAGATCAGTTATTGATTGTTGCTTACATGTTCTTATACGTGATGTACTATCTCACATAATTCATTGCTTAGCATGTGTTTTGTTTCATTATGTACTGGACCTTAGTGAGTATGTATTCTACCTCTCGTCACTACTCTTTACGAGTTTAGACGGGATACTCACTGGGTACATATTTGTTTATATGTACTCATGCTGCACTTTCCTTCTTTTCTGCACTTGACTGTGCAGGTACCGAGGCTGGTCCGTCCGGTCATCCGCCTGTTGATAGATATTGACCGCGGCGTCGCTCCAGACGGTGAGCTGTCTTCTTGGCGTTCCCCTGACAGCACTTCTGGAGCCTTCTAGTTTCCTTTTTGCACAGTCTTTTTTTCGAGACTGCGGCTTGTATATTTTGTATATTTATTTTCTACAGTTGTATCTACGTAGCCGCCCGTTGACACTGTGACACTAGTCCTGGCACACACTTGTTGTAGTTATCGGGGTTGTATATGTATTGGGCCTAGCTGTGGTTCAGCTTGTTCTACGGCCTTACCCGATGTTGTTATTGTATTCCGCACTTTCATTGTTGTTGTTGTTCGTTGGCTTGCCTAACGCCACCGTTAGGCGCCATCACGACCTGGACCGGTTTTGGGTTGTGACAATAATCATGTCAACCATAACCCTAGAAGCTAGAGTATTTAGCCACTCATGTTTGTAGTAACAATTTTCCAAGTACTTTGCATAAATAAATTACAAAGAAAAGATGAAGGAATGAAGAACTCAATGATTTTCTCCTTCAAGAATGTTCTCAACGTCTTCTCCCCTTCAAAAGTCACGTTTCTCCTTCACAAGTCAACGTTTTTCCTTCACAAGCCACGTCTCTCCTCACAAAAGTGAGTTTAAAGACTATTTATATGGGATAGGGTTAGATAGGGTGAAATACTACAAGCCCACTTCGAAACAACATTATTAGGTTAGCTCATTCACTCTCTCTTGCGCATGCGAGAGTGAATGAGCAAAGTTCTTCTCTTTTTCTTTTTCTTCTAGGTCTCTCGTGCACTTTCATGCCTTTTTGCTATACTTCGCTGTTTTTTTTACAAGATCTTCCTCAATAGCTTGTTAACTCTCTCCTGTGCACGCGAGAGTGAACGAGCAAAGTCTTTCTTTTGTCTTTTGTTCAGGAATCAACTTCTTTTGCTCACATTTCGTCCAACTTGCTCCTACACATAAGAATGCACGTAATGAGCATAATGTAACGATCCGACCGGTCGTCTTGAGCATTTGCACTTCGCTTGGTAGTTTGGAGCACGAGTAGCTCTGTATGATGTATTAGGACTTGTGTGCAAAATTTGAGTTCATTCCGAGCTGATTTGATATGTTTCGGTGTGAGTTTTTGGAAGTCAAAGTATGAAAGTTCATTAAGTTTGATTTGAGGTGTGTTTTGTCGTCTCTATGTTGTTATGCGTGATTTGAGGACTCGAGTAGGTTCATGTTATATTATGGGACTTTTTTCTATGTTCGTACGGGGTCCCGAGGGGCTCGGGTGAGTTTCAGATAGGTTTGGGTTGTGCTGCACTCGTTTTTCTTATGTTTCGACGTCGTTTCTTCAAGCATAAATGGTACCACATTGAACAAATGAGCTCTGATTTCTGTTTTAATTGAAGCATTAGATCCGTAACTTAATTATGGAGTCATATCAAAAACAATTGTCAAATTTGGACATCGTATAAGGATTTTAGGGTCATTTTACTAAGAATTGAATTGTCAGATTTTTCGGATTAATTACGAAATTGTCACTAACTTCATATTTTAAAATCAACACTATTTTCAAATATTGAAACCAACATATCCTCTTCAATATAAGATCAAAATGAGTGATTAAAGAGCCTAACTTGACTAGAATTTCACAAGTAATCCATTGGAGGCATCAAAAGCGAGTTTCAGGATCGTTTGGCATAAGAAATGAGGCAGAAAAGTGTTAAATCGAGGGTTTTGTTTATTTAACATATTTTGAGTTGTGGAGCTCGGATTTGGGCAACTTTTGGAGGCAATGTTCACCATATTGATTGGGGATAAGTGTTCTACACTTGATTTTTGTTATATTTCATGAATCCATTTTCGTTTTTGGCATTTGATTGATGCTTTCAAAGTGAAATATGGGGGTTTTCTAAAATTTCATAAAGTGAATTTTCTAGTTTTGAACATCGATTTGGAGTCGGATTTGAGTGAAACTAGTATGGTTGGACTCGTAATTGAATGGGTTATCAGATTGTGTGAGTTTTGTCGGGTTTTGAGGTGCGGGCTCGGGATGGGCTTTTGGGCTGATTTTGAGCTTTTGATTCAAGATTTGATCTTTTTCGATTGAGATTGGTTCCTTTAGCGTTGTTTGATGTATTTGAGTTGTTTTTGGTTAGTTTAGAGCCGTTCGGAGGTCGAAAAGCGCGGGAAGGCATTTTTGGAGCATTGCTTGGCTTGTTCGGTATTGGGATTAGCTCGTTCGAGGTAAGTAACTCTTCTAAACTTAGTGTTGAGGGTACGAAACCCCAAATACGTGATATGTGATTGGTATTGAGGTGACGCACATGCTAGGTGACGGGCGTGTGGGCGTGCACCAAGTATATTGGGACTCTGTTGTTTCCATGGCACTGTATAGTAGTCCTATTTTGTTAATATCAGTGTTTTCACCTTACGATAAAGTAAATGAGCTAGCAATCATGATAGATATCTTGTTTAAGCTATATGCCGATACTGTTGGACCCATAGTGGTCGTTTCTTGCTGTCATTTCAGTGATTTCATTGATATTTCGTACTCAGTCATATCATGCATTCATATCATATCTCAATCTCAGTTGTTATTTATTGATACACCATATCATTATTGTCGGGCTAGTTTCATGACATTGTGAGCACATGAGTGATATTGGAGAGATTGATGAATGAGTGAGGCCGGGGTCCTGTTTGTGAGGATATTGATACTATAGCACGTGAGTTGTCCGTGTAGGATGTGAGTTGTCAGTGCGCATCCAGATATTGATATTATAGCACGTGAGTTATCGATGCGGATTATATCGCTTGGGTTGTAGGAGCCCTTCCGGAGTTTGTACACACCCCCAGTGAGCGCGATTGATTATATTGAGGGATGGATCTTCCCGAGACATGGATCTTATCCGAAGCATTTATACCTGGAGATGGATTTTCTCCATGGGGGCGGATTCGCCTTCCTTGGCACTGAGTGACTGATGGTCAGTAATGTATATATTCCGAGATGGATCTTTCTTAGGCCATATGGACCATATACAATACCGAGTGGTTGAGAGTACTCAGAGAGTGTGAGTACATGATTCATCTCCGAGATACATGGCATTGGCATGCACACATGACATACAGACATTGAGATGCATTTTTCCTCATCATGTACAGTATCATGTCATTCATGACTTTTTACACACATTGATATGTGGGTATAGAGAGGTGTTTTACACTTGTTACCTGGAAAGAAAATGAAACATATTATTTATTGTGCAAAGGATATTTGGAAAATTTTCAGATTTCAAACTTACTAGTATTTTTGGAACATTTTCGGTAAAAGATTTGGGTTTTCACTGAGGTACTTGAAAAGCATGACCATTTTTTGAAACTCTGAACGAGATGAGCATTTTTACTTCTGAGATACCTCTTTTTTACTTGTATTATGTTGTTATGAACTGTTGTGGGATTTTGGTATTACATCCGACCTTGAATTAGCTCGTCACTGCTTTCAACCTAAGATTAGGTCTGTTACTTACTGAGTACATGGGGTTGGTTGTACTCATACTACACTTCTGCACCTTGCGTGCAGATGTCGGATGTTGATGTTGTTGTGTTCGATAGGAGCTGGATTGAAGATGTACCTGAGTCCTGGTTGTAGCTGCCCCTTGTTCGTGGTAGCTTTAGATCTATAAAACTCTGTTTATGTACTTTTCAAACATACGATGTATTTATTTCATTTCAGCTTTGTAAATTCTATTCTTAGAAGCTCATGATTTGTACTACCAGTTATTGGGAAAATGTATAAGATTCAATAAATTTTCTATTTAATTGTACTATAAACTTCTCTGGAATTGGTTAATTGTTAATTGGCTTACCTAGCGGGTTGAGTTATGTGCCCATCACGACTAGTGGATTTGGGGTCGTGACACATAATTCACTCCAAAAACGTATTACCTACCGTAACCACACAGGTTATGAGATGAAAGTACACCGAAAAATATGCATTTTTGGACATTTATCAACACCCCACACTTAAACTCTTGCTCGTCCTCGAGCAAGTTTCTACACTTTACAGCAACACGACCTTTATAAACCACTCTCATAACTCATCATACCAAGAATAATTAAAATAGACTAAGCACAATAGTGTAACATCCTCACCTCAAGATTTTACTCACAAGCACCATGCATTTTTCACAACCCGCTCACTTACTCTAACATAGAGGTCAACGCCATTACCTTTCCTTCATGAATCAAGTGCCCTCACACAACAAAAGAGAGTAGTTCCACACACATAAAATTCAAGAACAATTAGGAGCTCAATATAGAAAGAATTCGCTCACTCTCAGAGACAACATTCATATGCCACAAAAGATGAACCATATGCTTTCGCGTAGTGTACTACTATACTAATTGAGTTCATTCAGTCAAGGATCAATTAGTACTTTATTTGGTTGTAATGTAGGCTACGAGTCGGGTAGGATACATTAGATATACGAGTGACTACATCTCCCTAGGCTCTTTAATACATACACTTTAACATTTAAAACTCCACACTTATGTCAAACCATAACTCTGAATTCACATAAATGCATATTAACTTCATACTTCTTTAAGAACAATTAAATCAAGAGTCACCACTATCAAGGAATTTATTTCATTGATTCCACACAAAAGCCAAACCAACACCCCACACTTTAACTTTTACATAGTTCATAACAATTCAAGTACTCATGAGAGGTAAAAATGTTCAAATAGATGGTTAATTCAAGAAAATGGGTACAACTTGTAATGTGGTTGTCAAAGAAATAGGATTGGAGGCTCAAAGGGTTAACTACGATACATAACAATTAGGCGAGTAAAATATATATATACCTGGCTCAACAAAGAAATGCTTATATCACTTTCAAGACTGAACAAAACTACTATTTCGTTTTGCAAACACACAGGGCAAGTTCTAGACATCACATGCAATGCACAGAATGACACACAAACCTCACACACACGTGGCACATAACTCACTCAGGATTAGATTCATCAATACACTCTAGTCAAAGCAGTTAAGCAAATTTAAGATTATACGATTTAAGGTACTTATACAAGAGTGAAAAACTGAGCCTAAGCATCACAACCAAAGTACTCAGTATTCTCAAGGAATAACAAAGTCAAGAGATATTTCTTCACATCAATTCATCTCACAATGGCTCCTACTCCTAAAAAATAAAACTAACTACACCCGGTTCAAACAAAACCCTTGAAAAAGAACCGCGACACAAAGAAAACCCAAGGGGGAATTACTACACTACCTACAAAGAAAATCTTTTTGTCATTTTTCTTTAGACTTAAATCCCTCAAGAAAGCTGTCTAGGAGATCCATCGTTGGGAAAAGTCCAATTTTTCTACTTTTTTCTGATTTTTCATAGCTACTAAAATACTACACAACTACGGAAAAAAATAAGAAGTTAACATTCTTCTATATCCTACTACTAATTATATAGGGAATTCTCCCACCCCGCACCTAAAAGAGTGCAGTGTCCCCAATGCACAAATAAAGCAAAACAATAATGAGGGTGGAAAAGTAACTCCCTGAAAGGCCAAAGGACGAAGCAACAACGGCTCAGGGGGTACTCAGACTTCCCCCAGGCATAGTCCTTTATGTGGGCACCCCACACTTAGTTCTCACCATCTAGCTTGCTTTTGCGTTCTTCCAATGGCTTTGCCTCCTATGCTTATAATCCTACAAAACAACAATAAATACTATAACAATAATAAGATAAAAATAAAAATAAAAATAAAAGAAATCAGTAAAGATGGGTTGCCTCCCAACAAGCGCCTGATTTAACGTCATGGCACGACACAAAATCTCGTCTAATCATTGGCAAGTAACACTTTCGACTTTTGACGATCAAAGTCACCTCTATAGTAGTGCCTTACTCTTTGTCCGTTCACTAAGAACACTCTCTCGCCACCTAGGACGTGCAACTCAATTGCACCATGTGGAATGACTCTTACTACCTCAAACGAGCCCGACCATCTGGATTTGAGCTTCCCCTGAAAGAGTCTCAACCTCGAATTGAACAAGAGAACCAATTGGCCAGGTTCGAACTCGCGATTCTGAATATGCTTATCATGCCAGTGCTTGGTCTTTTCTTTATATAACTTGGCATTCTCATACGCATGCAAGCTAAACTTATCAAGCTCGTTCAATTGCATCAACCGCTTTCTACCCGCTAAGTCTGCATCAAAGTTCAGCTTCTTTGTTGCCCAATAAGCTTGTGCTCAAGTTCCACCGGTAAATGGCATGCTTTCCCATAAACCAGCTTATAAAGGGAGGTTCCGATTGGAGTTTTGTAGGCGGTCCGGTATGCCCATAGAGCATCATAAAGCTTTGTAGCCTAATCTTTCCCACTTGCACTAACCGTCTTCTCCAGGATCTGCTTTATCTATCTATTTGAGACTTCAACTTGCCCACTAGTCTCAGGATGGTAATATGTTGCAACTTTATGTTTGACCCCATATTGCGCTAAGACATTGTCCAAGAGCTTGTTACAGAAATGGGTACACCCATCACTTATCATTACTCTCGGAGTGCCGAATCTTGTAAAGATATGCTTTTTCGCAAACTTGACCACAACCTTGGCATCATAGGTAGGAAGAGCTATGGCCTCCGACCACTTCAAAACATAATGAACGGCCACCAAAATGTACTTACACCCACTGGACGAGGAAAACGGACCCATAAAATCAATTCCCCAAGCACAAAAAATTTCAACCTCCATAATACCGTGCAATGGCTTCTCATGCCTTTTCGTAATTGTTCCTGTTCTCTGGCACCTATCACATATCCTCACGAACTCATAGGCGTCCTTAAACACCCTTGGCCAATAGAAACCCGATTGCAATACCTTAGCTGCTGTGTTTTCACCCTCATGATCACCACCATAAGGCGATGCATGTCATTCATGTAAGATAACATTTATTTCAGATTCAGGCACACATCGTCTCATTAGCTGATCAATACAAGATTTGAACAGGAATGACTCATCCCACACATATGACCTCACATCTCACAAGAACTTCTTTTTAGCATAAGGTTCAAGATCAGGCGGCATCTCTCCACTTGCCAGATAGTTCAAAAAATCTGCATACCATGGCACCTCCCCACCAGTAATGGCCGACAATTGCTTATCCGGGAATGTTTCCTTGATGACATCTCCCTCAGCTACATGATTCCAAGTTTCTAACCTGGAAAGGTGATTAGCCACCTGATTCTCTGTTCCTTTACGGTCTCGGATATCCAAGTCAAATTCCTGTAAAAGTAAAACCCAACAGATTAGCCTTGGTTTAGCATCTTTCTTTTCAAACAAATACATGTTGGTTGCATGGTCTGTGTAGACGATGACTTTAGTGCCAACCAAATAGGCCCGAAATTTATTGAACGCACACACTACAGCAAGAAACTCCTTTTCTGTCATGGTATAATTTATTTGAGCGGTAGTGAGAGTCTTGCTTGCGTAGCTCCAATTGCACCATCATTGGTGTCACACATCAGCTAAAATGGCTTGTTCCAGTTAGGAGCCACTATGATTGGTGCACTCACTAACTTCTTTTTCATCTCCTCAAGTGCTTTCAAACAAGCATCGTCAAACTTGAACGACACATAGGAGCCACTGTGATTGGTGCACTCACTAACTTCTTTTTCATCTCCTCGAATGCTTTCAAACAAGCATCGTCAAACTTGAACGACACATCCTTCTCTAACAACCTGCACAAAGGAGAGGAAACTTTGGAGAAATCATTTATAAATCAACGATAAAAATCTGCATGTCCCAGAAAACTCCTAACTCCTTTTACTGAAATCGGTGGTGGAAACTTTTCCATTGCTTCCACTTTACCCTTGTCAACTTCCAGTCCATCTTTGGACACCTTGTGCCCCAATACTATACCTTCACGTACCATAAAATGACACTTTACCCAATTCAGTACCAAATTAGTCTCCTTACACATGGAAAGCACTTTAGCAAGATTTCTTAATAATTCATCAAAAAAAGGACCAAACAAAAAAAATCATCCATAAAAGCCTCCACAAATCGTTCCGCCATATCGGTGAAACCAGACGCATACACCTTTGAAAAGTCGCAGGTGCATTACACAACCCGAATGACATTCTCTTAAATGCATAAGTGCCATAAGGGCATGTAAAAGTGGTCTTTTCTTGATCTTCCGGGCAATAACAATCTGATTATATCCCGGATAGCCTCCAAGGAAACAATAGTATTCCTGTCTGGCTAACCTGTCAAGCATTTGATCAATGGAGGGGAGAGGGAAGTGATCTTTTCGTGTAGCATTATTCAACTTCCTATAGTCTATGCATATTCGCCAACCAGTCACAGTCCTAGTTGATATTAATTCATTTTGTTCATTTACTACAACAATCATACCCCCTTTTTAGGCACACGTTGAACATGGCTTACCCACTTGCTATCAGAGATAGGAAATATTATACCTGTGTCGAGCCACTTAATTTCTTCTTTTCTTACCACCCCTTTCATGATTGGATTGAGGCAGCATTGATGCTCCACGCTAGGCTTGTGTCCCTCCTCCATGGGTATTTTGTGCATGCAGAATATAGGGATAATACCTTTTATGTCAGACATCGTCCAAGCAATGGAATGCTTGTGCTCCCTCAGCACCCTTAAGAGATTTTCTTCATGCAATCCAGACAAATGAGAAGAAACAATCACATGTTAAGTGTTAGAATTTTCCAAATATACATCATGAGGATGAGATGGTAAAGGTTTAAGTTCCAATTCTGGGGCCTCCTCAATTGAGAGTTTAGGAGGCGGGCCGTTTGGCCTATCCAGAGGCTCAAATTGCGTTAGTTCTCTTATGTATTCGCACGATGCATCCAGCATGTGCAACATCTCCTCAACCTCTTCTTCAAGTTCCAAGCTATTGAACAACATCAATACCTTTTCTAGTGCATCTTCTTTAAACACCCTTGGCTCTACAGCTAGTTCATTTATCTCCACCACAGAAATCATGGCCAGATCCTCTTAATGACGAGGCAACTAAATGGCTCGATATACATTGAAGACTGCTTCTTCATTGTCCACCCTCAAGATCATCTTACCTTCTCGGACTTTGATAATTGCATCTCCAGTGGCCAAAAGTGGTCATACCAAGATGATAGGAACCAACTCATCAGCCACATAATCTAGGATGATAAAACCTGCAGGAAAAATAAACTTCCCAATCTGCAGCAAGACTTCCTCAATTACCCCCTCGGGATAAACATAAGATCTATCAGCCAACTGTATCATCACCGTGGAAGGTCTCGGAGCTCCTAACCAATTGTTTGAACACTGAAAACGGCATCAGATTGATACTCACACCCCAATCACACAAGGCTCTACCCACATCAAATTCACCAATCCTCACGGGACTGGTAAAACTACCCGGATCCTTAAGATTTTATGGAAGCTTATGTTGAATCTTGGAAGTGCACTCCTCAGCAAGTGCTACGGTCTCAAACTCACTTAACCTTCTTTTATTTGCCACTATGTCCTTAATATATTTTGCATATTTTGGGACCTCACGGAGCATGTCCACCAAAGGGATGTTCAAATGTATTTGCTTCAGCATATCTAGGAATTTGTGAAACATGTGGTCATCATTCTTCTTTATCAATCTTTGAGGAAAAGGGGGTGGCACCCTCTCTGATTATTGCTCAGGCTCTGTTTTGTTTCTTTCATCTACCTCTACAGGTTTTGGCACTCTTCCCTCTTCTAGCCCAGGTTGCTCATTTTTCTTCTTAGGCACTTCTACCAACTCTCTCCCATTTCTCACCGTTACTGTATTGACTTGAGGATTTTTCTCTATATCACGTGGAAGAGCTCCAGCAGGTTTAGTATTCTGATTGTTAGCCTTTTGCTCACACCGCCTCTCTAGATTTCTGAATTTTGCTTGCTATAGGGGTTGAGGTGGACGATTGTAATTCGCCTGAGGCCTGATATACTGATTTCCACCCTAATAGAAGTTAGGATGATTCCTCTGGTTTGGATGTATGTGTTACCATATTGAGCATTTGGATTCATCGGCCCTCTAGCTTGTTGCCCCACGTAGGAGATGGATTCAGGATTCACAGGGCATATGTCACTTGTATGACATTCACCACATAACTCGCAGCAAGTAGAAATATGTTGCACATGTTGCATCTTCTGTGCTTGGTGCATTGTTATTTTATTAATATGATCTGCTAATCTTGCTATATCTGCCCTCACGGCTGAGAAATCGTCAAGCTCGATCCCACCTGCTGCCTTTTGTTTAAGTGCTCTTTGTGGTTTCCCATCTCCTTGCCAATTATAATCATTAGCAGTGAAATTGTTTAGCAGGATCTGGATCTCACTATACAGTCTTGCCATGCAACTATCCCCACATGCTGAGTCAAGATTCATCTTTGATGCCTCGTCCAACCCATCAATGAAAGTGTGACCCAACACCTCATCAGTCTAACAATGGTGTGGGCAGTCTCTGAGTAGCTTCTTGTATCTTTCCCAATCTTGTCTAAGAGTCTCTCCTTCTTTTTGTTTAAACCCAAGAATCTGGCTCCTCAGTGACTTTGTTTTTTTTGTGAGAAAAAATTTGATCAAGAATTTCCTTGCTAGATCATCCCAATTACGGATTGAGTTCGCGGGCTCCTTTTCTAACTATTCCTTAGCTTCCCCCATCAGTGAAAAGGGAAACAATGTCAGCCTGGCATAGTCCTTGGAAACGTTCGGATAATTGCAAGTGTCTGTAATTTACAAGAAGTTCTGAATGTGCTTCTGCGGGTCTTCATGAGATAGACCCACATACTACCCTGTGGATTGAATCAACTATACCATGTACTGTTTGAGTTCAAAGTGACCTGTGATGTCAGGCTTCACAATCGCCTGCATCATGAGAGCCAGATTGGGCCTTGCAGCTTTTATCATCGGACGCTCTTCATTACCTTCCATCTCTATTTGGCTGTGGTTAAACTACGATGTCCAACTCTCTTTCAATTCTAGTTTCTGCTTCAACTTCCTTCCTTACTCTATGAAGTGTTCATTCGATTTCAGGATCAAGATGAAGGAGATTGTTTGCGCTTCTACTCCTCTGCATTCAAGAGAAGAGCATGTGTTGTAAAAAATAAAGCTAACTAAAAATTAAAACTTGAACAAATAACGAATAATAACTTAACTCAAATAAACAATCAATAACTAAGTCCCCGACAATGGCGCCAAACACTTGATGGTTCCCTAAGTACACGCGCAAGTATACGTGGACGTCAAGTAATAAAGTGACTCGAAAGTCGGATGTCAAACCAACAGAGAATTAGATCAGTTGTCAACGAAACAAACAAAAACTAGTTAATTGACCAAGATATATAAGAGTGATGTTTTTCTATTAATCTACTATTGCAAAAATTGAACAAGTAACAACTAATTTATCGAGGATGCAAATGTGTATGATGAGATTTTACTTCAGAGGAGATGAAAATTCCAAGGTTGTGGTTGGTTTATCAATCCTATTAAGTTCAATAATCACACTCGTTAATCCAGATTATCTATGGTTACTAATTAACTAGATCGTTTATATGAATAGCATGTTACAATAATACTACTCGCCTACCCACTATACATCAGCCCTATATTTATATGGTATTGAGTCTATCATGAACAAATATAATACGATATTCAATTAAGAAATTCTGTTAGGTATATTCCTATCCTAACCGCGAAATATTCCCTCGAGCCACTGGTTCAGAAAAAAGCTCTCTCTAATTCCACTCTAATCTAAACACGGATTTCCCAAGCATACCATTGATAGTAGGGTGAATTGGTAGCTACTACAATTCACAAACTAAATCTAGAATTAAAGAAACAACCACAAGAGTATAACTGAATTAACGAAGATGTAATTAATAAACGTTAATAATATAATCATGTCAACCACAACCCTAGAAGCTAGAGTGCTTAGCCACTCATGTTCATACTAACAATTTTCCAAGTATTGTGCATAAGCAAATAACAAAGAAAAGATGAAGTAATGAAGAACTCAATGATTTTCTCCTCCAAGAATGTTCCCAACGTCTTCTCCCATTCAAAAGTCACGTTTCTCCTTCACAAGTCATGTCCCTCCTCACAAAAGTGAGTTTAAAGACTGTTTATATGGGACAGGGTTAGCAAAGGGGGAAATAATACAAGCCCATTTCGAAACAGCCTTATTAGGTTAGCTCATTCACTCTCTCATGCGCACGCGAGAGTGAACGAGCAAAGTTCTTCTCTTTTTATTTTTCTTCTAGGTATATCGTGCACTTCCAAATGCCTTTTTCTATACTTTGCTGTTTTTTATCTAAGCTCTTCCTCAATAGCTCGGTCACTCTCTCATATGCACGCGGGAGTGAATGAGCAAAGTCTTTCTTTTGTCTTTTGGTCACGAATCAACTTCTTTTGCTCACATTTCGTCCAACTCGCTCCTACACATAAGAATGCACGTAATGGGCATAATTCACTTCAAAAACGTATGTAACCTAACGTAACCACACAAGTTATGAGATGAATGCACACCGAAAAATATGCATTTTTGGCCATTATCAGCCCTCCAATTCTCCTATCCGATTTTGAATTGCAATGGACAAACCTCTACCCTACATAGGTCATATAAATACACTCCAAATATACTTTTTACATAATTTTGGAGGAGAGACACTACTTTGGAGAGAGAGGAGACTTTGGAGAGGCAAAAACACGCTTAGAGCAAGGAGAAGGATTCAACTTTACGTTTTTTCTTCTTTCTTCCTATTTTTCTTTTTTTTTTGGGTGAAAGAAATTTTTTATTGATCTCCACCTGAAAAAGATATTTACAAATTTGTAACCATACTATAACTATAAGCTATTATACTTTAGATTACCTCTATGCACCCCTACTAGGTAGGTTTTCTCTATAGTATACTATCTATACAAAAGATTTATCCATTTCTTTTCTTTCCTATTTTTCCTATTGGTTACTATCAGTTGCATTATGTGTTTACTATACTCTTTGATACACTGCCACATCTTTTCTGGAATTGGTACTGCTTGGTTCCATAGAGCTTCATTTCTTGCTTTTCATATTCCATACATGATTGCTACTATGATGGAAATCACAATTCCTCTACATATTCTTCCTTTGATACATCTTCCTATCTTCCTCCATATGTTTTGCTTATCTGGATGGTTGATCTTTAATCTCATCCATCTGCATAGTTCCTCAACACTTCTTCTTGAAAATTGGCACTCAAAGTATAAGTGCTGAATTGTTACATCATACATACCACATAGAAGACATGTCTTCTCCTGGCTCACTCCTATCATGTGTAGTCGATCCCTTGTAAGCAATATGTGTCTCATAATCAGCCAACCTATGAAGCAGTGTTTTGGCACATTCAATCTTTTCCAGATCCATCTAGCATATGGTCATTTAGGTGTTTCTCCTCTTCTCCATTAATATCCATCTTTTACTGTGTATTGTTTATTCTTTCCTTTCCAGCCTTGTTGTTCAAATCCAGTTTCAAATCTATATTTAATGTCACAAATCTTCTTCCAGTACCATTGTCACAACCCGAAAATCCACCTACAGGTCGTGACTACGTCTAACGTTGAGCCCGCTAGACAAGCCAACGTACACAAATTACATTAATATATTAACACTGAAATAACAGAATAAACTAGAACAGTTTATATTCCTTTTAAGTGCGAAAATAGATACTTCTTCAACTAAATAAAAATACCAATAATACATTTCGTTAGCAACATCCCAGGACCTGGAGTCACTAACTCACGGACTGTCTATGATATTACTAAATACAAGGTCTGAAGAAATAATACATAATTGTCTCAGAACTAAGAACAAAACAAGACAGAATAGAAAAATAAGGGTAGATGAGACGCTAAGGCCCACGAACGTCTGCGGGTCTACCTTGAAATCTCCGAAGTGGACTGAAGGATACTCCCTCTATCAGTGTCCACCGGGTCCGGCTGCGGGATCTACACAACATAAAGAAGTGTAGGTGTAGCATCAGTACAACCGACCCCATGTACTGAGCAAGTGCCGAGCCTAACCCCGGCCAAAGTAGTGGCGAGGCTAGGCACGGCAACGATAACCTACATGTACAGTTCTACCAAAAATATATCAGGGAAGTAACAGATATTTAACAGATAAGCAAGTAATACGGGAACAAGTAAGGGGGCAACAAGTATGAAGCAAAATGAGATATCGAATACAATAAATAAACAGATAAATGAATGTCACGGCATCACCCTTCGTCTTTTACTCTCGTCCTCACGATGCAACAAGTAGATATATGAGATGAACGCAATAATAAATGCAATGAATGGAATGACATCACCCTTCGTGCTTTACTCTCTTCCTCACAGTGCAATAATGAATAAATGAAATGAATGGCACGGCATCACCCTTCGTGCTTTTACTCTCTTCCTCACATTGCAATAATAAATAAATGAATGATATGAATGAATGGCACGGCATCACCCTTAGTGCTTTACTCTCTTCCTCACCCAAGTAATATCAACAACAACTAACAACTTGGCAAGGAAAAATCATTTACCGAAATTTCAATTCATAACCACCCGACATGGGGAATAGCAAACAAAAATCAACACATTTGCCCGGCAAGGGTCTCAGCTATAACCAATTCCTTATGACTACGTAACTTAAATATTTGGGTCCTCCACTAGGACATCACAACACAATTCGTAATCAAGTAGTCTCCACAGTTAAACAATTTTCCAAATGAACTACTTCATAACACAATAATCATTGAGGTAATAACAAATAATTGAGCAAAACGGACTCACGGGCATACTTAACACACAATGCATAGGTACTCGTCACCCCACCTATGCATTGGACATGATAAAACACATAGCACATAGGGCACAATACCTATTCCCTCACCAAAGTTAGGCAAGACACTAACCTCGGTCCAAGAATAGAAATCAAGCTTCTAACACCGCCTTTCCTTTAGAATCCGACTCCGAAACATTGATATCTAGACATAATCGACTTAATAATATCAATAATGACTCAAATAATCAGTCTCATAGCCTAATTACCCATTTCCTAGCATTCTTCCAAAAATACCAAAATTCGACCCCGGGCCCGCTTGGTCCAAACACGAGGCTCGGACCAAAACCCGATCACTCATACCCCCACGAGTTAGAATATATAATTTGTTTTGACATCCGACCCCAAATTGGGGTTGAATTATCCAAAATTCCCAAAAAATCTAACTCTACCCAAAACCCCTAATTTCTACCTTGATTTTAGGATTTTAGGCCTAGATTCTAGTGTTTGATGGAGGAAAATGGAAGAATTAGAAGCCAAGATCACTTACCTAAGTGGTTATGGAGGAAATCTAGCTTGGGGGTCGTCAATGGAGTCTTGGAGAAGAAGGAGTTGATGAAGAAGTGGAAATCCCGAATTAACATTTTGTTTTTGACTTAAGGAATTAACTGGGCGATTTTGTTCTCTGCGATCGCGGAAGAAGGGCTGCGATCGCAGAGCTTTAGAGATTCCTACTACGCGAACGCAGACAGAGGGCTGCGATCGCAGAAGGTCAACCCCACAGGCCTCTGCGATCGTGGAGGCAAAGGTGCGACCGCAGAGAAGAACTACCTAGCCCCCACCCAGTCACCCTGGTACCCTACCCGATCGCGGAGAAGCGATCGCAGAACACCCGAATTTTCTACACTGCGATCGCGGACCCACCCTTGCGATCGCACAAGGATTCAGACCCCCCTCCCCCACACAACACTATGCGATCGCAGCCCCTCCTATGCAATCGCATAGACTAAATCCCCAGAAACCTGAAGAAAACACCAGATTTTTGACTCTTTAAAACCCCGTTAACTACCCGAAATTCACCCGAGCCCTGGGGTCTCAAAACCAAAAATACACGCGACTCCCAAAACATCCTACGGACTTATTCAAGCATTTAAATCACCAAAATATCCTCAAAATCAATGAATTAAACCTCAAAACTCATAGAATTTTTCTTAAAACTTCATAAAGCTTAATTTTTCAAATTTTGATCCGAAACATGTCATTTCAAGTCCGTTTTACACCAAATTTCACAGATAAGTCACATAACATATATTAAACCTGTTTCGGGCTCCAGAACCATAATACGGGCCCGATAACACAGTTTTCACATCAATTATCATTTTTAAAAACCTTTATTATTTTCAGAAAATAATTTTCCTTAAAAATTCATTCCTCGGGCTTGAGACCTCGGAAGTCGATTCCGGGCATACGCCCAAGTCCCATATTTTCTACGAACCCTCGGGGACCGTCAAATCACGGGTCCAGGTCCGTTTACCAAAAATGTTGACCTAGGTCAACTTTAATCAATTAATTATTAGGAATTTCATTTTTCATCAAGTTTTCACATAAAAGCTTCCCGACTACCTGTCCGTGTTGCGCACGCATATCGAGGTAAGGTTAACGGAGGCTTTCGGGGCCTCGAAACACAGATTTAGCTAAATTTATACAGGATGACATGTTGGGACATCACAACCATGTAGAGTCCTGTGGTGGTTTATACTTCCACCAATCCTTCCCTTTTATATAAATGTGATTCACCCATCTGACCCACAAAGTGTCACGTTTTTGTTCAATGTTCCATACATACTTTTCTACTGCTACTTCATTCCAAGCCACACATTCCTGTATCTCTAATCCCCTTCTTCCTATTTTTCCATTGTTATGAATTCTAGTGTTGTATCTTTGCATACTAGCATGAATAACTAATTCTTATCTAGGGTTTTGACGGAACCGTTTTGAGGATGAATTCTTGTTACGTTTTTATATAATTGAGCCTTTGAATTTCTCTACTTGTTTAACTACGCGCTTATTTCAGTTGATTGAAGAGATCTCGGTTGATTGTGCCTATTTATTATATATTGCTTAGGAAATGATACATATTTAGGTAGTTGTTGAACAAGGTCACTCCTAACGTATGCGAGGAATCAATGCTACGGGTTTAAAGGTGTGATTAGGAATAACAAAGCCTTGGCGTGGTCATGGTGAGCGGTAAGATAGTGCTAGCTAACGTAGTTCGGAAGAGTATGTCTAGTAAATTGTTGTAGTTGGTCGGGAGAAAACTACGACACCTGAAATGCTCACGATCAATAGAGAATACTTAGGCGAAATTACAGGAGACATAGAGGGAAGGATTCCAACAACTGGGAAAATTATAACTCTAAGCCTTCTTTATCTCGTTTCCAACTCTTAATCTCCTTATTTAATAATTGTACTGCTTTTAATAGTTGCTAGTTAATTAGTTTAAAATAAGAATCACAATCTTTAAAACTTTGGAATTGTTCGAGCTTGTCTTTTTAGCAATACTGAACAATTGTATTTAAACCTTAGTTCTCTGTGAGATTCGACTCTAGACTTTTAGACCGGATTATATTTACAGCGTCCGCTTATCTTTTTAGGATGAGAGTTGGGGCGTGATCAAGGATTATACCTGCCCTTACTGGGCAAGGACAAATTGAAGTTTGAGTCAGTGACTGTGAGAAACAGCAGCTGGCTAGGCACGCTTTGGTGGTTAGGCCGCAGGAATTATATTCACTCTTTGACGGATAATATAAATATTTGCTCTTGTGATAGGAATAGGAATTAAGAAACACTAGTGGAAAAAGGAAAACGAGGAATCTTGCCATATTGCAGTGGAGTAATATGAAAGACAACGTGATTACATGTGAATGAATGAATGAATATATTTGCGGCACTTCTTCCTGCTACTGTTACTTTATTTTTACCTAATTCCACTCGTTTATTACAATTTTCAAGAACAAGTATGTTTTTTTTCAAAAGCATTTAAGTTATATGTACCGAAAATTGATAAAGTTTTGCACAGATAATTTAATTTAACCGGTTATATAGTAGAGTAGGTTAATATTTTATTTTTCAAGTGAATAATTGAAGTTTACTATGAAATATTACTTGTTATTGCTTATTTTTATTCGGACAAATTAAAGGTTCTTCCTCAACACCCGTGGGGGAAGAAATTATAAAATATTGGTAATGCACGACTCCTAAAAATCTGACCACAATGACTATACAGAATATGAGGTGAGAAACCAAAAACAAATATTATAAAATAGCGTTTGAAGAATTTAGCTTGTAGCATTACAGCTGTATTATATATTGTATGCGGTCGGTTACAAAGTAAAAGGGTGAATTGTGTCATGTGCATGGTGCAGCATGATATATGATTGAATTCTCATTTCATCGTTTCAAGTTTCGCACACAAGCTTTCCTATGGGAAAAAGGCAAAAGAACCTAGACTTTGCTTTTGTACTTGATTATACTCATCATCTCATACTAAACACCATCATTCAATTTGCAAACCTTAAGAAGATGGAGTAGCTTAAGAATTATTAATTGGTTTTAAAAGATTAATTGTGCATAAATTAATTAAAGGCAAATTTAGAATTTAAAGAGAGTGAATTCAGAAGAGGCGGAGCAAGCTTATTAGGTACAGATTCGGCCGAACACAGTCGCTTTTGCTTCATATTAAGAAATTTATTAAATATGTATAAATATTTAATTGCGAAATCAGTAACTAATACAAGCTACGGGTTCTATGACAATTCCAAAACACATAAACTTAAAATCTTTACCATCTCTCTCGACAAATCACGAACTTAGTAGAACTCGTAGAATCTAATAATTGTCCATGACGATTTGGTTAAGAAAATAAGGCTCGTCTTGATTACTATTAACTTACATAAAATTCCTTTCACAAGATATTTCTACCCCAATTTCCGATTTTTAGATATTTCTTCCCCAATTTCTGATTAATAATCTTCCTTTTCCCAAGTATTTTGTCAAATAACGTGATTACTTAAAGGATGGCCTACATCCGTCCCACTAAACCCGCTCAAAAATAATGAAGTTTTCACTATTAAGGCTCCATATTTTATTGGAGTGATGCAGGTTTTATGACTAGTTATATATACATTTGGAAAAAAATGACAACTACCAGAACTATTTCCCAATCGTTTAACTACCCATACTTGTAAACAACTACAAAATATGATATGCATTTCCTCTTTAATTAATCATTAAAAGTACTTTGAAATATAAAGGCTATTCCGGGTCAACCTCAACACGAAAACAACGCGTTATAAAATTATTTCAATTTACATATATTATGGAGAAAAATAATTTTATATTATAGATGCAATTTAATCGAGAGAAAACTCATTGATGACAGTATTAATTAAATAAATTTGTGGTTTCTCTAACCGTTTAAATTTTTAGATGAGATGATGGGATCCGTCCACCTTTAACCAGATATAATGAGTTCGAGTCATTGAAATAGAGATACATCTTGATAGATAACCCCATTAATGGACTTTAAACAACGCGAATTTGAATTAATTGAACCCGTGAATTCTAATATCTGCTAGTTATAATCTCTCCATTTTAATTTGTTTACCATAGTTTGACTTAACACAAAATTTAATAAAGATAAAAAATAACTTCAGGTCTTAAATATGTCATACACATTTGTATGACTATAAAACATTCGAAACTTGTAATCTTAAATAAGTCACAGTCTTTGTGTGGCTATAAACAGGGGCAAACCTATGGTACCGAGAGGGTTCACTGGCACAAAGTTCGTAAAAAACTTTCAAGTATACACGTATATGTGTTTATAAAATAATGATATATTAATAATGGACACCTTATATACAAAGCATATTTTAGTTGAATCGAGAAGTGTACCCCAACTTCTAAATCTATAAAAGGGAAATATAAAAATATATGAATATTTTTGAAATCGATTAATAAGAATAGTGAAAGTGAAGGAATAAGAAAAACCACGTTTATCTATTTAGGGCCTCAGCAACACTTTTCCCCTCCTTTATTAATCTCTTTGTTTGCAACATTTACTTTACACTGCCTGCATGCATATTCTCTAATTCCTTCTTCATATAAGCATCTCTTTTCATCATCCAATAATTAACTACTATCGAATACTTTACACTTACCCTATTTGCCTCTTCTTTTCATATTTAATCAACTTATAGTTAAAAGATGGAAAAAATCTCTGGATTTTGTGGAAATGAAGAAGAAATGGAATTGCCTCCTGGTTTTCGTTTTCACCCTACTGATGAAGAGCTTATCACTCACTACTTATCCCCCAAAGTTGTTGATAGTAGCTTTTGTGCCAGAGCTATTGGTGAGGTGGATTTTAACAAGATTGAACCCTGGGATTTGCCATGTAAGTACTCTCTGTCATCTTTATCCAGTCAGGGAGGATTACGGGGAACTGAAACCATGGTCTCTCTTTTAAATTATATATTTTATGTATATATTTTTTAAAATTGATATAATAGGAATATATTTTTCCTCCTTTTTTAGTAGTGCACTGTTAATCTTAGACCCACCTGTGGCCTTTACTGTTAGATGATTTTTACTTGAATTTCCCTAAATGTATTTTGTTTGATTTGAATATTAGGGAAAGCAAAAATGGGTGAAAAGGAGTGGTACTTTTTCTGTATAAGGGATAGGAAATATCCAACTGGGTTAAGGACAAACAGAGCAACTGAAGCAGGGTATTGGAAGGCAACTGGTAAAGATAAGGAGATATTCAAGTTGAAAACACTTGTTGGTATGAAGAAAACTCTGGTTTTCTACCAAGGGAGAGCTCCTAGAGGAGAAAAATCCAATTGGGTCATGCATGAATATAGATTAGAGGGCAAGTACTCAGTCCACAACCTTCCTCAAACTGCCAAGGTAAACTCATTTTGTGTTCCCCTGTTTCAGGTTGTTGAAATTAAAATGCCCTTTTCCCATCCGGATTTTTACTTTTCCTTGCATTTTGGGTCATTTGTACCTTTATCGTTAGTAAATCGTCTCGTATTTGTCTCTGACTTCAACGAGCTCCGGTGTGGACTTGATAGATTTTACGTTACCCAAATTTATCCCTCTACTTGTAGTTTAAAATTATACTACAAGATAGAGTTCAATAAAGGTTGAGGGCAAACACAAAACAATTGCTATTGATACTAGTATGAATTAAGGGGACAGGGTATATTAGACTTAAAATTGGAATATTTCATATCTTAGGAGGGTATGTAAAGTGGACCAGTATAAAGAAATTCATATAACCAATCGTAACTAGTTAGTGATTGGGGCATAGTTATTGTTTGACTGATTGTTAATTTGTTTTTGCTGTTATTTGTGCAGAATGAATGGGTGATTTGCAGAATCTTCAAAAAGAGTGCAGGAGGGAAGAAGATACATATTTCAGGGCTAATAAAAAACAACAATTCAATGTCTTCAAATTTGCCTCCATTAATGGACATATCATCATATGACAGTCAAATTACAACCACCACATGTAAAAGGGAAACATCTAATTATTCTCATGTGACCTGCTTCTCCAATTCCATAGAGGGCCAAAAACCTCAAACTAACTTGGCTGATGATTTGAGCACAAATAATCATCCTTATGTGGAGAATTTCCAATATGGGGATTTTGGTTTAATGCAAGATCACTCCATACTCAGGCTTTTGTTTGAGAACAAAGAGTCAGAAGCAAAGCACAATTATGAGGATCTTGATTGTCTTTGGAATTATTGAATTTGAAAGAATAAAGACCGAGGAACAGCATCGGCTTGGCTAATCGTGTTATGTCTACTTTTTATTACTCTGATTGGATTAGACCTAACTATATATTTGCACTACAGACGCGGTGATCAGTTAGACGTACCATATGAAATGCAACACTAGATAGAGCTCATGGATATAGTGTGTGTGTGTATTCTCAAAAGTTTTTGCTGTAATTTGATTACTCTTCTTTTAGGGTGGGTTTGTGAATAGGGGAAGGAAAGTGAATAGAAGAAGAATTCTTACCCAAAAAAAAATGAAGAATAGAAGAAGAATATGTGTATTAATTTGGGATGCGAGCCCCAATACTGTTGAAGAATAGAAGAAGGTTTAGGGTAGAAATTGCAACAATTAGTTGCAAATTATAGGAATACTGATTGTGTATTGATGCTTCTCACCTCAAATAATACAAGTAATTAGTACATGTTAATGTTGAAGATAAGAAGCCCCGTATCAATTTGAGACAATCTTCTGGTTTGAATGAGCAAGATGGGATCTTTGTGGAAGAAGATGAGCAGAAGAAAGGCGTTACTTTGAGAAAAGATGAATACTTCGGACTAGGCGTGTTCATGGTTCGGTTTGGGTCGGTTTTTCCCTAAAAATAAACCAAACCAAGTAAGTCGGTTTTTCAAATATTAGAACCAAACCAAACCAATTAAGTCGGTTTTTTATTGAGTCGGTTTGATTCGGTTTTTGTCGGTTTTTCGGTTTTTTTGGTTATTCATCGGTTTTTTCTTATATATGAGACATACACTATCAAACGCATATTCTTGCGACTACATTTTCAATTTAACACTATCAAATCAATTGCTCTTCGAGAAATCTATCATTTACCAAGATATATTGATAATAATTGAATCAAATAGTGATGAATAATTAAAGTACTCAATTAAAAATCGATTATTTTTAACACGAAATAAATTCTTGTACTTAGCAAAAGAAAACTACCAATCAAACTAGAATGTAAAGGCAAAGAATTAGATTATTATAATAGCAAAGAACTAGACTAAAAATATAAATGACTAATATGCACCATAAAATTTTAGNTAAATAGCTACTTTTATAGTCAGTTTGGTTCATTTTTTCGGTTATTTTTTATTAAAATTAAAACCAAACCAAATATGATCGGTTTTTAAAATTCAAAACCAAAACAAAACTAAACCTAAAAAATATCGATTTTTTTGATCGGTTTGGTTCGATTTTTCGGATTTTTATGAACACCCCTACTTCGGACCTTACAATGTTTGGTCTCTAATGTGTCTAAGTGTGCTACTTTACACATGGAAGCATCTCAACCTTACAAACAAATATTAAAGATTAAATCATGGCCTTTGATACAATTCAGTAAATACTAATTCTAGAAGCTTCTCTCACGGGAGAAGCACTTTCATGTACATAGTATAGAGAATAATTTTTTTATACAGTTTTATAGTAGACAAATAATAATAGGACAAGTGTACAGTAGAATCTTTATTTACATTTTATCTGCACCTAAAATTTTGTATAAAGACACAGATGTACAGTGAATGCAATACACAGAAAATTCTGCAATTTTCCTATCTTTCCTTCCTTCAATCTTTTCTTCTTTCATGGTATCAGAGCACAAATAGCTCTATCCATTCAAAAAAAATTTAGTAACAGTCAGATCTTCACTGATCTTCAATCATGTCAAGAACTGAATCCACACCGACTCTCTCACATTCTGATTCAACCAATCAAGGAGTCAGTCATGACTCCAATCACCCCTATTTTTTCCATTCCTCTGATGCACCAAGTATGATGATGGTAAATTTTCCATTTGATGGGAAAGGTTTTCCTGGTTGGAGGAGATCCATTTTGATTGCTCTGTTGGCAAATAAAAAACTTGGATTCATCAATGGCCTTTGTGCTGAACCAGCTCTTGATGCTAAGGACTATCCATAGTGGAGTGGAGCAGGTGTAATGATATGGTAACATCTTGGTTGCTGAATTTACTGTCCAAAGAGATTGGAGACAGTGTGATTTATTCCAAGACAACAAAGGATCTCTGGACAAGCCTTGAGCATAGGTTTGGTCAATCAAATGGGGCTAAACTATATCACCTACAAAAGGAGATATCAAAATCAGTACAAGGGAATAGCAGCATAGCAGGCTATTTTACAACACTCAAAAGATTATGGGATGAGTTGGATTCCCTGAACTCACACTTCGGATGCACATGCATCTGTGTTTGTGAGGGAAAGAAAAAAGTGGCCAAGTTTTTGGAAGATCAAAGAATCATTCAATTTCTCATGGTATTAAATGATGTCTACTCTCAATCAAGAGGAAACATTTTGATGATGAACCCACTTCCCAGTATAGATCATGCCTACTCACTACTGTTGCAAGATGAAAGCCAAAGAGAAGTGTATTCCAATCCAACCAACCTTTCTGATGCAGCATCCTTCATGGTAGGTGCACATGGCAGAATCCCACAAAGGAGCAATAACAATCAGAATCAAAGGCCATGGAATGCATCATAGAAAAATACAAATCTACAGTCGAAAATTAAGGCAAAGAAAACCAAATACAATCCTAATGTGAGTTTCACTCATTGCATGAAGACAGGACACATAAAGGCAGATTGTTATAGACTTATAGGGTTTCCTGAAGACTTTCAATTCAACAAAACAAACACCTATCAGGGAGGAGTGAAGGCAAATATTGTTGTGGAAGGACAGGAAGGTGAGGTGATACCAACTACTACCAATGAAGGTCAGAATCAGTTTTGCAACAAAAGAGCAGGTTTTAGAACTTGTGAACATCATCAAACAGGTTAAACTTGGCAGTAAAGGGACAGTAACAACAGAGATCAATGCAAATGCAGCTGCTGGTACTATTCTTAAGTACTCTGATACCTGTCTAGCTGCCTTTAACACTAAAACTTGGATAATTGACTCGGGTGCTTCAGAGCACATGTGTTTTGAGTCAAGTTTTTTTCTAAATCTCGCTTCACTCCCTGTGCCTTTACATATCAGTTTGCCAAATTCTTTTCAATTGTTTGTTACACATATAGGAAGTGTGTGTATTAGGCTTGATATGATTCTTCAAAGGGTTCTCTATGTTCCTTCCTTTAAATATAACTTATTATCTGTCCATAAGTTATGTGCACAATTCAGTTGCTCTCTAAACCTGACTTCTAGTGAATGCTTGTTGCATGTCCCTTTAATGAGGAAGGGACAAGTTTTTGGTGAAATCAGGAATGGATTGTATTTGTTTCAGCCCACTAGCATAGAGTCTAGTTCAATTTCTGATCACAATGTATTTTCAATTCCAAAAGGAAGTAATTCTAGTCTAGTTTGTAGTCCTAAGTCTGTTCCTGCTTCTTTTACAGTACCTTTCAAAGCAAATGCAATTCCTACTGTAAATCAATGGCATGTAAGACTAAGGCATTTTCCTTTTTCAGTAATGAAGAATTTCAGTTTCATTCACGTTCCTCAAATTTTTGATTATGTGTGTGATGTATGTCCTCAAGCCAGGCAAACTAGACTCCCTTTCCCCACAAGCCAAATCAAAACTTCAGCTATTTTTTTATCTTAATACATATTGATACTTGGGGGCCTTTTAGGACAACTACATACAATGGATACAAATATTTTTTAACCATCGTGGATAACTACAGTAGGGCAGTCTGGACTTTTCTCTTAAGTTCCAAAGCTAATGCTTTTTTAGTTCTTAAATAGTTTCTTAACATGGTTGAAAGACAATTCAACAAAAAGGTGAGAAAGATAAGATCAGACAATGCTTTGGAATTGGGTAAAGGCACACTAGAATCTAACTTCTTTGATGAACAAGGAATTCTCCATGAAACATCTTGTGTTGCTACCCCTCAACAAAATAAGGCTGTTGAGAGGAAACACAAACATTTGTTAGAGGTTGCAAAAGGGCTATTGTTTCAGTCAAAAGTTCACCTTCAATATTGGGGAGAGCGTGTTTTGACTGCAACCCATCTTATAAATAGGTTTCCCTCCACAGTTTTGCAAGGAAAGACACCATATGAGGTCCTATTTGGACAACCACCTACTTACAATTCTCTTAAATCCTTTGGATGTTTGTGTTATGCTTCAACTTTGACACACAGTAGAAGCAAGTTTGATTCTAGAGCAAAGAGTTGTGTTTTCTTGGGGTATCCTCAAAATCAGAAAGGTTATAAGGTTTTGGACTTACAAAGTAAGAGATCATTTGTATCTAGAGATGTGAAATTTCATGAAGAGCATTTTCCTTTTGTCAACCCACAGTTATCACATCTACTGCCCTACTTCCCTATCACACCTATTGGACCAAATTCCTTTTTCCATACTCCAACACCTATGACTATCACTATTGATCCTCCTTCCTCACCCCACCCTAGTTCTCCAACCCTGCTTCCCACACCTACCAGAACACCTGTACCTAATTCCATGGGAAGAGATGGTCCTAACCCCTATACAGTCTCTAGTCCTATCTCCTTTCCTTCTTCACTGCCTAATACTTCCCCCAATGTTATACATGTTCCACCTCCCTTCATCAGTAGGTCAGGTAGGATTAGCAAGCAGCCTGTTCATTTGAAAGACTATGTCTGCAACACCATTATCCTCTCAGACCTCACCTCTACTTGTTTCACTCATACTTCCAAACCTAATGCATTTTATTTTGGGGCTCTTTCAATTGAAAATCAAAAGATTTTTCAGTCTCTCTCTAACATTTCAGAACCTAACAATTTTGCTCAAGCTTCTAATGACCCAGGATGGAAAAGAGCAATGGAAGAAGAAATTGAGGCTCTTGAATTAAACCATACTTGGGATGTGGTGGATTTGCCACAAGGGAAGAAGGCTTTGCCTTGCAGATGGGTGTATAAAGTGAAACATAATTCAGATGGTTCTATAGAGAGATTAAAGGCCAGGTTGGTGGTAAGGGGGGACATACAACGAGAAGGAATTGACTACTCAGAAACATTCTCATCTGTGGTCAAAATGACCACCATACGATGTCTTTTAACAGTGGCAGTAAAGAAAGGTTGGGCTGTCTCACAACTTGACGTTAATGCATTATTGCATGGAGAATTGTAAGAAGGGGTGTATATGAGGTTTCCTGCAGGTCTCTCACCCCCTAGACCTAATCAAGTGTGTCTTTTACGCAAATCGCTTTATGGTCTAAAGAAAGAATCCAGAAAATGGTATGCTCGCCTTGCTGGGGAATTAAGTTTTAAAGGGTATTCGAGTTCACTCAATGACAACTCTTTATTTTTCAAACAAACATGTCATCTTATTTCTATCCTAGCAGTTTATGTCGACGCCATACTTCTCACTGGGAATGACACCGCAGAAATCAATCACATTACTGGATTTCTTAACATAGTGTTCAAGGTTAAAAATCTAGGGAATATTCATTATTTCTTAGGCATGGAAATTTTCAGAGAAAAGCAGGGATTCATAATTAGTCAAAGACAGTTCACCTTGGATTTATTGAAGGAATTCGACTGTTCTGGCACAGCTGTTTCATCTCCTCTTGATCCTTACACCAAGTTGCAGGCAGATGCTTGTCCCCCCTGGCAAATCCTATGCTTTATCGACACCTTGTTGGTAAGCTCAATTACTTGACCAACACAAGACCAGATCTTTCCTTTGATGTCTTATGTCTGAGCCAATATATGCAAAAACCTTGTCTTTTGCATTTTTCTGCTGCTATGCGTGTTCTTCGATACCTCCGCTCAGATCCTTCCCAAGGGATTCTTCTATCTGCTACCCCTAACTTCGATCTACTTGCATTTTGTGATGTCGATTGGGCGGCTTGTAGAGACTCTCGTCGCTCAGTGAGTGGGTTTTTTATTACCCTTGGTGGAGCTCCATTCTCTTGGAAAGCAAAGAAGCTAATTTCCATCTCTCTCTCTTCTGCAGAAGCAGAATATCGCTCCATGCGACGAGTAACAGCAGAAATCACCTGGTTAGTTTGCCTTCTTGCAGATCTTTCAGCACCTCCGACCTTACCAATTCCTGTTCACTCCGACAGTTAAGCAGCAATCCACATCGCTCGCAATCCTGTGTTCCACGAAAGAACGAAGCATGTGGATATCGATTGCAACTTTGTACGACAACAATTCTTGTCTGGTTTGATCACTCTTTCATTCGTTCCGTCGGACTGCCAACTTGCCGATTTATTTACTAAACCCTTGTCTGGGGCTTCTCACAAAAGTATTCTGAGCAAGTTGGGAGACCTCTCTCTTCCCCCCAACTTGAGGGGGGATGTTGAAGATAAGAAGCCCCATATCAATTTGAGACAATCTTCTGGTTTGAATGAGCAAGATGGGACCTTTGTGGAAGAAGATGAGCAGAAGAAAGGCGTTACTTTGAGACAAAGATGAATACTTCGGACCGTACAATGCTTGGTCTCTAATGTGTCTAAGTGTGCTGCTTTTAGGGCTACTTATCGGGCGGATTTGGCGGTTATTTACTCTTAACGGTTTGGTTTATCAGTTATCGGCTTTTAAATGTATTAATCTGCTAGCCATCCGATAAGATATCGGGCGGGTTGGTATCGGTTTAGCTCTTATCGGGCGGTTTATCGGCCTAATTCAATCTATATTCAATCAAAATTACTAGAAAATATGCACCTACAAACGGAGTACTAATTTAGAACCCATATGGGAGTGTTAATCCATGTTTGGTTGTAGCTCCTGTACAAATTGAAAACTCACTTAGTTCATGTTTACGATTAAGATTTCAGGTGCATCACCTTTCATCAGGTGTCCGTAATATTCATTGTTCATGCCTGAAAAAGACATCTCTACGCCCTCACCTATATCGTATAACGGATGCATTGGCTAACTTATCTTGTCCAGTTCAGTGCTGTTGCATCCTTTATGCATTATGCCTAAGAAAGACTTGTTTATAATGTAATACTACTTCATCTGTATGAGTATTCCAAAATATTTGTATGCTTGAATTTGATTATGAACTTTCTGCCTTTTGTAAAGTAATTAACAAGGATTATGTTACATATTTTTTGTAATTTTGATTAGTTAGGAATTAGGCGTTAGAACTTAGAGATAGAGTACTGGAAGAGTAGAAGATTGAAGTGGAAAAGTTTTTGATATTTAATATATATATGGATAAAAATAAATTATATATATATATATATATATATATATATATATTCTTAACGGGTTAACGGATTATCCGTTAAGAAAATTGAATAATCCGCCCCCAAACCGATAAGCCGTTAATGAAAATTTTTTAATCCGTTCCCCGTCCGTTAAACCGTTAAACCGATACCAATAAGCCATTAAGCTTCGGTTTCGATTCGGTTTTTGGTTTCGGTTCGATTTTGAACACCCCTAGCTGCTTTACACATGGAAGCGTCTCAACCTTACAAACAAATATTAAAGATTAAATCATGTCCCTTGATACAATTCAGTAAATACGAATTCTAGAAGCTTCTCTCACGGGAGAAGCACTTTCATGTACATAGTATAGAGAATAATTTTGTTATACAGTTTTATAGTAGACAAATAATAATAGGACAAGTGTACAGTAGAATCTTTATTTACATTTTATCTGCACCTAAAATTTTGTATAAAGACACAGATGTACAGTGAATGCAATACACAGAAAATTCTGCAATTTTCCTATCTTTCCTTCCTTCAATCTTTTCTTCTTTCAGTTAATAGGAAAATGAATTTCAGTTTGTATGTCTTAGCTACCATTAATATAAAGAGTTTAAGTTACACACTGATAATGAAACAAAATTTAGCCTTTCCTATAAGTATTCTTTTTCTATGCAACTTCCCATTGTTAGGCCACCAACCCAGTTACCTCTAATAAGTTTTCTGCTCTGGTCAATTCAAAGGGTCATGATTCATTTCGACACTAACCAGAAACAAAACCACTCAAGCTAAATTCATATTCTTTCCTTTTCTATCAATCTTATTTAATTTGTGTAGATAGGGTCACGTATTTCTTTTAGCGAAAATTATATAAATGACGTTGAACTTAGTTTTAAGATTTCAAATTGATGATAGCTATGTGATTTACTAAATTTTCAAACTCATTCCTTCTTTTTTTTTTTAACGGTGCCCGATGCATGTATTGGTTCATGGCTAGTTCAAATGGGATTTTCACTTCCTATACAATATTTAAAATTTGTTTACCAAAATTATCCTAATTTTGTATATTACTCACCCTAAACAAGAATTACTTACAAATTATATATAATCCAATATTAATGTTTTAAATTAGGGGATTCTGTTACACCATTTTCCTTTTTTCTATCCTCTCCTCTTTTCCTATTCATTGTCGCCTCTCTCCATATACAAATCCATTATTAATGTCTTAAATTAGGGGATTCAGTTACACTTTTTTTCTTATTTCTCTCCTCTCATCTCCTCTTTTCGTATTCTCTGTCGCCTCTCTCCATATACAATAGTATAAGGAAGTCAATGCATAAATAATCTAATTACTAGACGCGATGTTGACAATTTGGATTTAGCACCTATTCTATTCGCACTTTAAATTAATTTTATGATCTCATCCCTTTAAGAGTGTATACGGTCGAAATCAGAGAGTCCGATTTCGAAGTCTCAATTGTACCCAAAGCCCGAGCTCAAGCGACTCGAAGTCAAGGTCGAACCCGGCTGTAAATATCGCACCTCGAGGGAACGAATCGAAGGGTCGGTGTGAGCTACCTCGTGATAGTGCAATTTCGATGACACTCAAGAAAAAACGAAAATTTCTCAAGGGTATATGGGCCAAGGCGTAAATCTCAGGATTGGTTCGTACAAATCTGTACTAGACGGTTATACAACTGTACCAATAGGATTTTTTACTGTAAATAGAAAGGTATTTTCCCCTCCTATATAAAAGGGACTCCAATCATTTGTAAACATTATCATTCACTACAATGGAACATTCTACTCTGCTTTTCTCGTTTACTGTGCTCAAAATTGTTCTTCAGCTTTATTGCTTTCACTTTATTGTTCTTACTTTACTACTCTTAGCTCACCTCGAGGCCCCCGAATATTGAGCTCGACGTTCCTGTTGTTCTAGCAACACTGGTTTGGTTTATTATTTCTTCACACTTACACTTAATATTTTTTGTTTATTTACTAGTATTGGAATAAATCACATATTTTTAGAACCACAAATCAAATATAATTGTTAAAACTATTTTCGAGGTAAACAAAAAGGTTGTTGGGGATGATAGTACAATTTCATACGTGTTCTCCACAGTCATTTCTTGTGAAGATATATATCATGTCTCTCACAGTGGAAGAGGGGGGGGGNAAAAATTATTTGTTTTGGCTCACAGGGGGGGGGGGGGGGGGGGGGGGGAGAGGGGAGACACATTGTGGAAGATGGACAATGTAAGCCGGGTGGGCTGGGTTAATGGGGTAAGGGGGGTTGGGCCGTTCATATTTATTCAACCGGTTAATCGGACTGGTCAAACCCGGTTAACGAAATCACTGTAGAACCGGTTAACAACTAATTTTTTTTTTAATGTTTGTTATAATGACCTAGGCCAAGGAGTCGTTGCCCAACGGCTGATTTGCATAATTAGCCCTTTTTGGGCCATTATTTTTTTAAATTAACACTTTTTGTAATTACTAATTTAACCCTTTGTAAAACTATAAATACACTCCCTCCTCTTCTTCATTTCTTCACTCATCTCTCATTTCTCAATCTCATATTCTCTCATTCTTCAATCTGTACCTAAAGTGCAATCAACTATTTGGCTATTTAGTTTTTTGGGAATTCTCGTAGTATTTATTATTTGTAGTTTGAACAATTGAACTTCAAAATTTGAACAATTGACGTTTCTTCGTGGTAACATTGGAGTTGTGTAATCATCAAGTGCTCAATTTATTGCCGAATTCAGTGCACTCCCTTCTACTCTTTCTCTTATTTACTATTTTATTTGCATATTTAATTTTTGCTAGCAGTGAAATTTTTACAATATGTTTAATGCTGCAAAAGAGTTTGTAAAAAGGTTGCTAATCGGAAAAATAGAAAAAGAGGTAGTACTTCAACATCTGGTAGTAATTTAAATGGGTTTACACATATTTCTGAAATATCACCTAATTTTAATATAGATTATGAACAATTACAACAAGATTTCTGTATAGAAGATAATGAATTAAAAATGGAAGATAAGATACCACTTACATCTAGTAGTGTTGGACCTGGTAGCAGGGGTGGTGATCGTGGTACTAGTAGTAGACCACATGTGGCCCCGACTTCTAATCGGAGAAAAAGAAGTAAGGTTTGAATCTTTTTTGAAGTAATAGAGAATACTGATAGAGTTAGATGCAGACTTTGTAATGATGATTTCAAACATAAGACTGGAAGACAATTAGGGGGGACTGAGACACTTAGTAGACATATGAGAATTGAGCATCCTATATAATGGGGCTCTGATTTGGATGAAAACCAAACAACTCAAAATCCTACTACTTGAGGACTTATGAAATATAATAAAATGAAGGATCGTGGGGAGTTAGGAAAAATGATTGCTTTGGGTTGTCTACCTTTTTCTTTTGCTTTTTCATCATATATTATTATGTATATTCAAAGGATTTATAATCCTTTATTTAAAGGTATCCCTAGAAGTACTTGTAGAGTTGATATCTTTAGACTTCATGGACAATATCAAACATACATACGTTATTTGTTTGACCACCTTTCTTGTAAAGTTTCTCTAACTTCTGATATTGGCCATGCTAATAATGGAAATGATTATTTGACAATTACATGTCAGTGGATAGATGATAATTATTGTATGCAAAAATGTATTATCGCTTTTAAATATGATGAAGATCAGAGTCATACTGTTGTGTTTATAAGTAGTACTATTTGCGAAGTTGTGAATTTTATAATCTTAACAAAAAAATATTGTGCATGTCTTTTGATAATTCTTCTAACAATAATTCCGTAATTTCAATATTAAAACTGCATTTGCAACCATCACTTGAAGAATTTTTTTATGTTAGGTGTGCATGTCATGTTTATAATTTAATTGTTTAAAGCGGCCTTGATTTATTTTCAACTGAGATTACTCATGTTAGAAGAGCAGTTGGTGTTATTCAAAGAAATAATAGACAATCTAGAATTAGGGAATTTAAGAATAAACGTACCGAGCATAACCTTAAACCCAGATTCATGCCAGACGAAATTGTTACTAGATGGAATTATACTTACATATTTTTAAAATGTTGCGACAAATATAGATTGCCAATAACTGAAGTTGCTAATGTGCACTGTACTGATCAAAACCGTATGTTAACACCCACTACGTGGGAGGTCATTAATGATGTTGTTAAATTTTTATATAAATTTTATATAGCTACCGTTGAGTTTTCTGGAGCATACTACCCTACTGTTACAATAGTTTAAGTAACATATAGCTGAAATTTATTTTCTACTCTCTGAATTTAAGAAGAAAAAAAAAATATAAGGATGTTGTTGAACAAATGCAAGCAAAATTCAAAAAATATTTCTTTTCAATTCCTCCGATTTACTTAATTGGTGTTGTTTTAAATCCTTCTATTAAGATGGCTGATTGTCACCAATTAATCAATGCTTTATATACTTATATGGAGATTGGACCAACTGAAACCCCAGATATGTATAGTTGTATGAACAAGCTAAATGATTATTTATAATAATTATATAATTATTATGCAAATATAGTTTATGATGTTGCTTTTAATGTAGTCAATGTTAATCCCATTATGAATTGTACCACTTCTACAAGTTTTACTACTATGTATGATGATGAAATAGTTGATAGTTTTAATATCTTTTCTACATTTCCTACCACTCAAATCAGTAGCAGGAACATTGATGAACTTCAATTCTACTTGCAGAAGCAAAAAGAGATTCACACAAAGGAATTTTCACCGTTGTGATGGTGACATGAGAATGAAAAGCAATTTCCTATTCTTTCCGTTATGGGTCGGGACATGCTGAATGTGCCAATTTCAACTGTTGTATCAGAGAGTGCATTTAGTCAAGCAAGACAACAACTAGGAGACACCTGTCACTCATTGGGAAGCAATGCTTTGGAAGTTTTAGTATGTTTCAGAGATTGGATTAGATCAGAACGAAGAAATCAAGGACGTGAAGATGTTGATAGCCCAGAAGACAAGAAACTTGGAGAAATATTAACACATGATAACCCATATGAATTTAACACTCCAGAAGAAGGCCAATCAATTTATATTGATTATGAAGAACTTACTAAGGCAATGCAAAACCTTTGAATTTACTCTTTTTTTTGTTAATTTACTTGTTGTCAAATGTAAACCTTTCGATTTGTAAGTTTGAATTTTGAAATAAAATGTAGCACTTGCAATTTATAAGTGCAATTTTTTCCATCTTCATTGTATTCTTTATATTTTTACATTATATAAATATATATTACAATAGTTATACAAAAAAATTTGAAAAGAATAAAATAAAATAAATTAACGCTAACCCGGCCCGACCTGGCCCCTTGGACCCGTAACCCTTACGGTTCATTTTTTACCCAGATGGACCCGAACCCGTTAAGCCTGGTAAACTCTAACCCGTAACCGACCCGGTTCGAAACCCGAACATTTTCATTTTTTCCCTACCCAGCCCGGCTCGGCCCACCCGTTTAACACCCTTATGTGTTAGCGTACATATTGATTTTTTTTCTTTTATAGTAATTGTTTTCCGTACAACACTGGGATAAACATTGAGCAAGTAGAACACCCCCACCCCCACCCCCCACCCAAACACCAAAGTCGTTTTCCTCCCCTTTTTTACGAACCCATCCTAAAAAGATATGAAAAAAGAAGAAACACATATTTTAGAAAAATCAACTCTTTTTGCTTACCTTTTACAATTTGTCAACAGGTTAATTAAAATAAAATCAAATAGCAGTCTATCCCTAAAAGTTCAAGCTTGATCAATATACAAGTAACTAATCTTACTTTTCTGGATAGTTAGACGTTACTTCTATTTTAAGAAATGCATGTGACCTAATAGTGAAAATTCTTTTTCTCTGTTAAAAATAAAATTAAACTCTAACTGAAAAGATAGTCAATTTGGCTGATATATGGGTGAGATGATAGGTTACATAGTCAATTATGCAGATAATGTTTTAGTCAATAACCAGAAAACAATATGAGGCTTTCACTCTTACATTTCATTTTTCCCTCACATGTGAAATGGTGTTCTTGTCTTTATTATATAATTGCAATTTCTTAAAAGCTTCCACAAGAATGGGACATGGATCAAAACATGCAATTCATGAGGTCTTGACTTGAAGTGAAAGAAGAAAGAAACCTGATAAGAATAAAGAGACAAAAGCAGTATTGTTCTATGTTTTGCGCATCACCTCATCACGGTTTTCACATGCAATTAATAATACGAAAATGTCTCTATGGTTATAAATAGAATTTTATTTATGGTGAATGTTTATATTTTAGAGAGATTCTAGGGTTTGTTACTTGGTGGCTAAGTCACTTTTCCCCTATAAATAAAAGAGTTTTATTGTATTGTAATTCATCCCAAAATCAATAAGAATTCTCTCTTTCTACTTTTCATTGTAATACTCTTCTTTTCTTATATTGTTTTATAACACGTTATCAGCACGAGACTCTACCGTCTCAAAAGCTCTTTGAGAAGATTACGACAATGTTTGAATTTTCTTAGCTCCAAATTCCGCGGATTGAGAGTTCATTGGAGACTTCAATTTTTCCCAGCGGCTAAGACAAAAACAGACTCAGCATAGCTCATTACTGGTAGAATCCTGAAAAAACTGTCTTTTCGGGTTCACTGGGAGATTTGCTCCATCCTGTCCGATTGAAGATGAGCCGGTTGATCGAGCATCACCTAGCAAATAATAAGCAGGACATGAAAGGGACAAATGTTTTTGTTGGTGGTTTGGCCCGTACTACTACTGAAAGCAAAATTCATGAGGTATTTTCTTCATGTGGTGAGATTGTGGAAATACAGTTGATAAAAGACTATACAGGCGTTCCTAAGGGGTTTTGCTTTGTACGATTTGCAACAAAATATGCTGCTGCCAAAGCTCTGAAGGAAAAATCTGGATTTAAGATAAGTATTTTACTTTATTTTTCTTTTTTAAATTCTTGAAATTTTACAATCTGATTTTAATGCAAGCAAAGACAATAAATTTTGATTATAACTCTTATAGAGTTTGCAAGAAATTATAACTCGAAGTGGTAAAATTTCTATGCCTTGCCATGATCAAATTCATGTATGATTGTGGGCAAAGAAGCGGAAACCCGTCCCATTGGATTTGCTTCATTCTCATTCCCCCTTAAGAGAATGTGATAGAAACATGTGATAAATCTGAAAGAAGTCAAATTATTACCCTGAAGGTATCAATGGATGTGCACGTGACAATAGACGAAATTATAATCGTCATCATTGTGATAATGAGAATAATAAGAATTCTCAAAATAATCTTCACTCTGTGAAAGTAATATTTGTCATCGATTTCACATGAGATTTTGTAAAGCACATATAGCTGATTATGGTCCATTCATGATGTTAATGTGACAACATCTGATTTATGAATACATATTCATTCTTGGAAGAATATGAACATGTTAGTGGTAGTGGATATACCACACTCACCTCTAAAAGGAGGTTTGAGATGAAATAAGAAAATAATTTCATGGCATGAATGGTCATTGATCACGTACCTATTGTGATTATGCCAAAATATTATGGCAATGTGATTATTACAGGGCAAAAGTAATAGAAGTAACATATCTTGGCTATGATGATATTGACCATGACCATAATTGTATAACTTTCTCCTTGAGCGAGATATTCACCATATGGATGTTGATGAATATGTGGTAGTACCAAATTAATTGAGAGCTCTAGAAGAGCCAATTATTACTCTTTTGAAAAAATAAGATTGATTATCAATATGACATTGTGTTGTAGTAAGTCTCACAGAAACTTATTGAGTTTCTAAAGTATTCGCGAAAGCAATTGGTTATATTGAGACTATAAATAAAGAAAAGATTTAATATCTTCTATTACTACAACTTGTAGCGAGGTAATATCTATGTGAAAAGTTACCCGCTTTATTCTCCATTTTGTACTACACAAATAAAAAAATATCACAATAAAGTGGATGTTTATTGATATAAAACCCCATATCATAATAAACTTGGAGTTTATTGATAATTGCACACGTCATGGTGTAAACCTGAACTTTATCAATATTGATAATTTATTCAGTTGATATAATTGATTTAGCCATATTAATTTAAGTATGATGTGCAAAATGAAAGAGAATTCACGTGGGTAAATATTGAAGAACTAGAAAGTTCTTTACGAATTCTCTTATATTGCTTGTTCTCATTAATCAATAGACCAACTGAAATTGGGATTGAATCCCACAAATGCTGGAAATAGAAAAGGTGAATATGGGATTCACCTGTCATGTATACCACATAAGATGCATCTATGAGATGGTTACATGTGCGATTATTATTAACCCGCAACCTGGTGTTTGCGAGGTAACTGCTCAGTAATTTAATTTCGAGCATAATTTCCAGATTTTTCATTCAAGATAGTTAATCTTGATAAGTTGGTTTACATCACAATTGGTTTAGCAAAATGATTTATTGAGTGCTTCCACTTAATAGCTAAACTATTGCTTATGAGAATAAAGTTATCTATATCAGTTTGATATATGTTATACATGAAAGTATATTACATTCTCTCCTCACAAGTGGTTCAAGGTCAGGAAACAAATAATTCCATCTTATTATTATTGATGTGCGGTGTACATTTTGATTAACACCATAATGCACAAAGATGAGTTCCCAAAATTGAGGAAGAAAGTTAGTTTTTCAAACATGAGGGGGAGACATGATAAACAATTGAGAAAAGGTTACCTGGAAAGAATTATCATTTGTACATCTAGATCCTCGAATAAGATAATATGGACTTGAAGTTCATAAAAGATAATTCATCTACAATGCAAAGCATGCCATACGCATTTGCTGACCCAAAGAAAATAACTATATTCTTATTACAAATTCTCCTACGCTTAATAAAATCTCATGAGAGATTCAGGTACCTGAAAATATGAATGAAGAAATCTTTATGTTATGTCTTTATGAAAACTATTGGAACCGATATAAAATGTTCGTCGACGACATCTATGATAGAGCTAAATATATATATGAGGATCTTAAGTGAGGAGAAACAATTCAAATAGAATTGGTTTCATATGAAATACATGTAATTTTGGACATGTAGTTCAAACACTCGAAAGTATAAAGTCAATGGTGTGTGCAATCACTTTCATGTATCTTATATGTATGGCATGACATGAAAACTTGATGAAAATCTAAAGTCTATTTATATGGCTTATATGACTTAATTTATATGACAATCCCTGAAGGATATTGCTTAAAGCATATATAATTCTTGGTCATGAAGTACTACATCCTAAGCGCAAGTTGTGCACATTTGTATCTTGCTATAACTATAAGCATGATAATGTGATAGCGAGGATTTTCAAGGTGCAACATATTCATTGGAGTTAATATGTGTGATTTATTCACCAAATCTGTGCCGACGTCAACCTCCAAGAAGCTAGTGCACAAGACTAGGATGCGAAAGCTCAAGGATATGAATTGATGCTCTCATCAGGGGGAGTTAATACGTGTTGTACTCTTTTTACCTTACAAGATTTTGTCCCACTGAGTTTCCCTTGAAAGGTTTTTAACGAGGCAACCAAAAGGCGTATTGTTAGATATGTGTACTCTTTTTCCTTCTCTAGATTTTTTCCCCATTGGGTTTTATTTTAGTTAAGGTTTTAACGAGGCATATTATTTGTTGAATAGACATTCAATGGGGAGTGTTATAAATAGAATTCTATTTATGGTGAATGTCTATATTCTAGAGAGATTCTAGGGTTTGTTACTTGATGGCTAAGTCACTTTTCTCCTATAAATAAAGGGATTTTATTCCATTGTAATTCATCCAAAAATCAATAAGAATTCTCTCTCTCTACTTTTCTTTGTAATACTCTTCTTCTCCTTATATTGTTTTATAACATCTACCTTGTATTCTAAATCGATGGTTCTTAAATACCACGAAAGTTCCCGTGAGATGAATTGAATCCCCCTTAATCAGAGATTTTAGATTCAAGTTTTGGGAATGAAAAAATCATAATAGATAATGCTTTCTTTTTAATTAATCTTATGCAGCGAGAATTCAAATTAATAGGGACTCTGATACGAATACCATATGAGAAATCCACACAAAGTGGTTTTTTCTCCGCAAAGGCTTACGAAGGCAGTGCTGCAGTGCCGACTGAAGGCCAAAGCCACTCCGGCAATGGCTTTAGGCCCCTAAATATTTTGGGCCCCCTTTTTTATTTAATTAATAGTAGGTTCTACAACTAATTTTCATCAAAATTTACTTAATATTTAAGGTGAAGAAACAAGATTTTCATAAAAATGAAAGGAGAAATTTTTAGCCATGTAATTGATTAACTATATTGTCAAATTGAAAAAAACAAATATTAAAAAATTAAGCAAAAGTTTGTTAACAATTATTCATCTTAAAAAGATAAAAAATAGACTTCAAATAAAATGTAATATGAATTTGTTTCCAACAGAAAAAAGAAGAAAAACTTAAGGTCTCTTGACAAAAGTATGCTTTATGCCACCAGTTTTCCAACATGGTAGACTTCAGTAAATTTTAGCTGGAAGGCAAGGCCCGTAGATGGTGGATGTCTTATCTCTGTAGCATGCCAACAAGTTCACATCCCTTTACCTGGGACCAACTCACACATCACTTTTTGGAGAAATATATTCCACCCTCTTAGAGGGAAGAGTTGCGGGGTTAATTCGAGCGGGTCCAGCAGGGTCAGATGTCGTTGTCTGATTATGAGGTGATGTTCTTTGATTTTTCACGCCACACACTTATGATACTCTCCATAGATACAGAGAGAGAACAGAGGTTTATCGTGGGCTTGCATTATGGCATCCAGGTTACTATGGCCCGTGAGGTTGAGATGGGGACTCCTTACTAGTAGGTTGTGGAGATAGCTCAGAGGAGATAGGGTATCCGTCAGCAGGGTCGAGAGCATGCACCGAGCGACAAGCGACATCGATATTCGGGAGGATTCAGTGGTGCTCCATATGGGGGCAGATGTCAGTTTATGAAGGGCCAGTCTAACATGCCCATGTATTTAGCACCACCTCCTTCTCATATTGCTCCAGTGCGGCCCTACTTCAGCGCCATTTTAGTGAGCACCTACCGTTCACCGACTATTCAAGTTTCTTTCAGTAGGTATTCAGGTTAATAGGGTCAAACCTAGGGTTAGTAATCTTATGCACCTAGAGGCTACTATGAGTGCGGGGAGTTAGGTCATATGAGGAGGTTTTTCCCTAGGATTTGGGGCAAGGTAGTACAGTAGGTCCATCAGCCTATGATCACCATACCAGCTACCACACCGCTCGTCCGGCCAGCCAGAGGCAGAGGGCAGGTGGGTAGGGGTCATCCTAGAGGTGGAGGCCAGCCAGGTGGCACTCCAACGAGGTTCTATGTCTTCCCAACCAGATCAGATGCAGACGAGTGATCATAAGTATTATTTCTATCTACAGTAAGGATGCTTCGCTATTATTTGATCAAAGGTCTACATATTCATATGTGTCTTCCCTAGTTTCTCCTTATATGGATGTATCATGTGAGTCCTTGGGTGCTCCTATATATGTATCCATGCCAGTTGGTGATTCTGTTATTGTGGATCAGATTTACCAATCCTATATTGTGACTTTCTATGGTTATGAGACCAAAGAGGGTATTCTATTGCTTGATATGACCTACTTTGAGGTCATCATGGGCATGGACTGGTTGTCTCCATACCATGCCGTTCTATATTGCCATTCTAAGATTGTTACCTTGGCTATGGAAAAGTTGCCTATATTGGAGTGGAGATGTTCATCTATCAGTACATCTACATGGGTTTATCTCTTTCTTGAAGGCTCGACATATGGTCGAAAAGAGTTGTTTGGCCTATCTGGCTTATGTACGGGATAATACTTTGGATACTCCCACGATTGATTCAGTACCCGTGGTGTGGGAGTTCTTCGATGTATATCCCTCGGATCTATTAGGCATGCCACCAGATCATGATATCAATTTCATTATTGATTTGGCGCTAGACACCCAGTCTATCTCCACTCCACCGTACTACATGGCTCTGAAGGAGTTGAAGGAACAACTTGAGGAGTTTCTCGCGAAGGGTTTCATCAGGCCGAGTGTGTCATCTTGGGTTGCACCGGTATTGTTTGTAAAGAAACAAAAGATGGGAGTATGTGTATGTGCATTGATTACCGCAAACTGAACAAAGTCACCATTAAGAACAAGTACCTGTTGTCGTGCATTGATGATTTGTTTGACTAGTTACAGGTGCCAGGGTGTTCTCTAAGATCGACTTGAGGTCTGGGTATCATTAGCTGAAGATTCGTGCTTTGGATGTTCCAAAGATGGACTTCTGGACTAGATATGTGCACAATGAGTTTCTAGTGATGTCCTACGACTTGATTAATGCCCCGCCGACATTTATAGATTTGATGAATCGAGTGTTCATGTCATATCTTGACTCATTTGTTATTGTTTTCATTAACGACATATTGATCTACTCGCATAGTATGGAAGAGCACGAGTAGCATTTTGAGAGTTGTGCGTCAGACCTTGTGGGAACAAAAGCTATATGCTAAGTTCTTCAAGTGGGAGTTCTGGTTAGATTCTGTGGCGTTCTTGGGACATGTTGTATCAGATGAGGGTATTAAGGTAGATGCCAGGAAGATCGAGGCAGTTCAGAGTTGGCCTCTCCTACCACAACGACTAGTGTTGGCAAAATGAGCCCATATTTTGCTAACCCGTCCAAATCCGCCCATATTTTAATGGGTTGGGTGAGTGATATTTAAGTTGGGTAAAATTTGGGCTTTAACCCATATTCAACCCGTAGAAATATGGGTATTCATGGGTAAAATATGGGTTAGACTAGTGGGTTATCTTTCAACTTTTTCATATTTGTTTAGCTTAGAAAAAAATTACAAAAAAAGTATAAATTTTTTTTTTTTAAATTACAAAAAAAGTAAAAAAATAAAAAAAATTGCGGGAATGGGGGTAGGGGCGGGGGGGGGGGGGGGGGGGG